>JABUQX010059680.1:0-17500 GCA_015478945.1 Trachelipus rathkii | reverse complement strand
TTAGTTTAATTACTCGTTATTGGAATGCTGTTTTCAAGAATTATCGTCGATTTCAAACTCGAGAACCTCGTGCTCTTTATTATTCATCCTTGAATCGTCCAAAGTCACTTCTAAATGACACAAAAACTTTTCTCTGTAGAAAAGGCAATAACCCTTCTGGTTCCTCTATTTCACCCTCTTTCTGGGATTTGCAAAAAATGTTAAACTCTATCTTTGCTTCAACTTCTTTTCCACCTTTCGTTTCTTTTGACGGCACTGCTGCTGTTTTACCTTCTGTCAAAGCTGAATTCATTGATCAAACCTTTGACCCTAGTTTAACCTTAAGTGATTCTGGAGATATAACGCCTTCTCCGCCCTACTCTAGCTCATATTGTAATTCTATGGATGTGGTTTTCTGTTCTCTCTCTGGGGTAAACACTAAGAATGTTTCTGGTCATAGCAGTACTTCTTCTGCAGTTACAAAACATGTACTTCTTGTTTGCATCCCGCCTTGATGCATTGTTTTGCTTCTGCCTCTCGTCTTCGACTTTTCCTTCTTGAAGGAAGCGTGAGCTTATTCAACCTTTACCGAAGAGCGGGACCCTTCTCAACTGTTTAGCTATTTTGTTCAATAACTTTTTCTGCTCTTCTTAAAGTTATATCTATCCTTAATAGGAAGGTTTGGAAGCATCTTAAATCTTCTAAACTTATTTCAGATCACATCACCCATCTTCTGATCTTAATAATCTTGATATTTGATTTTCTTGTGATCTTCTTTTGGGAAGATCACTTCATCTTTCTCGCTAAAGAGCCTTCTAAGATGCTGGATGTTATGACGAGCCTTCAGAATCTTTTCTCACCACTCACAGCTAATTGTTCTGTATAAGGATGTCGTTCGCCCTAGTATGTAGTATGCATAACACATTTGGGATGGTCAACATACATCACTCCTAGTGGTAACGAAAGCAAAGGACTGGACATATCTCGTATATCTCTTGGGTACCCTGTACCCCAGCGTCTTACGTGAGTGATATTTGGGCACGTACCCACGCGGGCTACCTTTTGGGGCACTTTTCGCGTCTGTGGGCCTACCCTGGGCACTACCTTGGGCAGCCCATATTTCTATATAAATGGGCGCCATAGAACGTGCGTCAGTAATCGTGACTTGACCACAGCTCACGTACTTTCATGAGCGTTTTTTTACCACCCCTTTGTTCTCCCTACTTCCCTATGACTTAAACACTATATGCGGGCCAGGGGCTCGAGCCCTGGACCAGGGTCTTTCGCCTAAGTGAATATTTGGCACCACCTACCGGCATTGGGCTGACCTTTGGGTTACTTTTCAGGGGTTGCCATTTTTTTTGGGGGTTGGTCCCCCCGGGAATCCCCTATTTCTTTGATAAATTTGTTTGCCATGTAGTGAGTTGAGTGGTGTGTGCATGTAGCAACATGCTCATGCACATCACGGCGTTTTTTCACCCCACCCCCCTTTGTTATCCCTACCCCCCTTTGTTTCTCATTCATTCACGAGGTTCCTGGATGTATTTTAGGCCTAACTGTGCTTATGTAACCACCCTAACCCGGTTGTACGTGGCGTAGCCGCGTACAAGGGTTCATGTACGTGGCGTAGCCCCGTACATGAAATAGCTGAGCTACTTTCAAGAGCTACTTTTACACGAAAGTAGCTGAGCTGACTGGAAAGCCTGGCTTGGGTTTCGAGTACGTTGCAGGACCAACAAAGCGAACTGCGGGAATCCGCCGCGTCCGGAATCCGCCGCGAAACTCCCGCACGGCCGCGAACGCAAAAATTATTCTCGCGGGTTATTGGGTGCGGGTTGAGGTTATGCGGTTAGTGATAATATCCGTGGGCGGTAATATATATATATATACTTATATATATATATATATTATTATATATATATATATATATATATCTTATATAATATATATTATATAATATAATATATATAATATAATATATATATATATATATATATATATAATATATTATATATATATTATTAATTATTTTTGCTTTTACTAAAAAATTTTATGGCTTTTATGTGATATAACGTGAAATTTACGTTTTACTAACCCTAAAGCAGTTAAATCAATAAATCAAAACCTCACATCCAACACCCTCTTACTTATAGCTATGATTTTTATTGATCTATTGATCTATTGATCTATTAATTCATGTCATATATTTTTATTAAATTACTATGTTTTACACACCCTAAATCAGTAAATCAGCTAAATCAAACCACCATCCAACCACCCCTCACTAATCCCGCCTCATGACTATTTGTGGAAATTCTATTGATTTCATGTCATATTTTATTAAAATACTATGTTACACACACCTAAATCAGTAAATCAGCTAAAATCAAACCACCATCCAACCACCTTTCTGTCCACCTATGATCTATTATTCTATTGATCTATTGATTCAAGTCACACATTTTATTTTAAAATATTTTTGTTTTACTACCCCTAAGACGTAAGACGTTGCGCAAGCTGTTTACAGTAGAACCCCACCACCCTCTGTGCCGATACTTCCTTACTCTTTACGTCCTTACGTTTCCTTACGTCTTTACGGTCTTTACGATCTTTACTGTCACAACCATCAATTTGTGTGTTTGTTTATTAAACATGGTGTAATAATGTGTGTGTGTGTGTGTGTTTAATTGTACTAACCCAATTGTAGTGACATCATAGCCAGATCAAATGAGACAGAGGATAGCTAAGTAAAACAGCATAGGCATAGGATACATATAATATATACTTATATTATATATAAATTATATTATATATATATATATATATTAAATTATATATATATTAATATATTATATAATATATATAAATATATATATATATATATAATTATGAAGAGATGAAAAAAGAAGGTCTCACATGGATTTAGTCATAATCAGTGGCCCCCTTAACAGGTTTATATAGTTTTTCATAATCACTGTAATGCCAGGTCCTAGCGCTGAAATGACAGAGGATGATGATGAAGTAAAAATGGGGGTATAGAGCTGAAAAGAGATAGGAGATGGAGGTACTAGCACCAAAAAACTTGCTTATCGACTTACTTTATCAATCCGCTGTACAAAGATGTATGTAGGTAGAGTTTTTATACGTAGATTCCTATATTTTTATTTATGAAAAAACTTGTTTCATTTGAAGTTTTTGTTGTTCAAAAGAAAAAGTTGTCAAATTTTCAATAAAAACAATGTTTTGTTTTGACCCTAAAGCCAGCTAAAACAATTACCGCGAGCCCCCAATGGGTGCCCCTCCCCAAACTCTGTCCATACCGTATTTTACTTGCTTTACTGTTTTACTATACTGTTTTACAGTTTTAGGTCCTAGTTATAACATTGGCAAGTAGTAGTAGTAGTAGTTAGTAGAGTAAGTAGTAGTATAGAGTAGTGTAGTAGTCAGATGGTAAGTAGTTAGAATCACAGGAAGGATGACATGGATTAAGAAGGTATATGTACAAAAAAGATCCCAAAAACCAGGATAGCTATATATATATAACCATAAACACATCACCAAAAAAACTACCACAACAACAACAATGGTCGACAACCAACAACAACAACAAACACAAAACCAACAACCAAAAACACAACAAACAACAACAACAACACAACAACAACAACAACAACAACAACAAAAACTTAGGTCCCCAAACTATCTTTATCAAAAATATAACACCATTATGGACAGCGAATAAACGTTGACATTAACAAAATTCTCCAATGAAGCTAACCCTGACAAACGTTTCAACCTTATAATTTTCTAACATAGCTAGATTTTTCAGATTGAGATATTAATAAAGTCACTTATTTTTATGTTTAGTACGGAAACATTTCAGTAAAAACACGTTTTTACTGACCCTAAGGACTTAAAGCAGTTGGGCAAATAGCCCCTCATGCATGGGTCCATCACACCCTCTCTCTCCGACCCATGCTTTACTGCTTTATAGCTTTACGTACTGTTTGTACACCCATTTTCATGAAAATAACAGTAATAATAATAAAGATTCTTACTACCTAGCAGAGGAATACTCGAACCAGAAGTAAAAGATGCTA
The DNA here is from genome assembly GCA_015478945.1 of Trachelipus rathkii. Taxonomy (NCBI): domain Eukaryota; kingdom Metazoa; phylum Arthropoda; class Malacostraca; order Isopoda; family Trachelipodidae; genus Trachelipus; species Trachelipus rathkii. The sequence continues at coordinate 13,421 of JABUQX010059680.1, read as the reverse complement.
TGTTACATCAAACATTAAGCTAGAATGGATACAGAGTTCGACTAATAGGTCATAAGTCATAGGGGGTAAAGTAGGGGGTAGGATAGAAGTAAAGGGTAGTAGTTATGAGTAATAGTAGTAGGTGAGTTAGCAGTGGTCCGTAGTGGTAGTAGTGGTCGTAGTAGTAGTAGTAGTAGCAGTGGTCGTAATAGTAGTAAAGGCTGTAGTAGTAGTAGTAGTAGTGTAGTAGTAGTAGTAGTATGGTAGTAGTAGTTATAGTAGAAACTTATTACTATTTAAATATTATCACCCCCAACTCTATTCAAGCGTATACATTTTATATTTTCACTAAGCTTTTAAACGACGGATTAATTGGAACATTTAATAAAAGTTTCGAATCACTGAAAACTAGCTTAAAACTATTCTTAATTCGTATCAGTGAATGACATCCCCGACTGCGATTGGGCCGTTAAGCCTAATCACAGTGAAGGATTGTTTGATAAGAGGTCCCAAAACATTAGATAAGCTGAAGAAGAGAAAGATGAGTCATCGGAGGCTCTGGTTCAGGAGCCTGAGTCGGAGCCAGACTGGATTCTGATCCTGATCGGAGCCGTACTGGAAGTCTGGCTCCAGACGCGGCTCTGAGTCGCAATATTACTACGCAGAAGCTGAAATATTTTTCTACTTGATCCATGAGGTGGCGAAAAAAATGATGAAATATATATATATATATTATATATATAATATATATATATATATATTATATATATATATATATATATATATATATAGTATTATATATATATATACTATTATATTTTTATATATACAGTGGCGGCTCGTGCATGAATAAAATGGTGGGGCCAGGTCTGTATATATATATACTAACTATATATATATATATATATTATAATATATATTAATATATATAATATATATATATATATATATATAATTATATAAATAATATAAATATTATATATATAATATATATGTATATATATTATATATATATATATATATATATTAATTAGTATAGATAATATATATATATATATATATATGTATATATATATAATATATATATATATTATATAATATATTATATATATATATATATATATATATATATATATAATATTATATATATAACATATATATATATATTATATATATATATATACTATTATATTATATATTAATATATATATATATATATATATATATAATATATTATATATATATATTTATATTTACTATATATATATATTATATATAATATATTATATATATATATATATATATATATATAATATATTATATATATATATATTATATATATATTATAGGTAGTAGATCTACTTCTGTTTAATTAAATAAAAAAATATTACTTGTAATTTAAAACGCATTTTAAAAAAACTTACCTTTAAAATTGGTTTATTTGTATAAATAGTTTGCCCTTCTGTTCTTTATTTGGGCAAATTTTTCAATCACTTTTGTGTTGAATTGAGGAATCTCCTCTATAAAGTCTTTTTGTATTGATAGCACTGCAAGTGCGTTTAATCTATCTTGTGATGTTGTGTTTCTAAGAAGGGTTTTAATGCGCTTTAAAGTACTGAAACTACGTTCAGAATCGGCAGTCGACACGGGCGTCACTAAAACGATTTCTATTAATTTTGCGGCCTCTGAAAAAGCATCGCATAAACCATTATCGTCCAAAAATTTATACAAGCCATTAACATTTGTGATGGAACTAAAGGTTTCATTATCATACATAACAGCTAACTCGGAAATTAGTCTCTCTTTATGTAGCATAGGATAATTATTTGCAATAGTTTGAATGTGATCAGATGGAAAACACTGCTTATGAGAATTAAATTGCTTCGGGTCGACAACAATATATGAGCGAAACAACTCAAAATTTTTAAATCTTTCATTTATTTCTGTAATTATTTGGTTACAAGCCTTTGTCGCATCCGTTTTTAAGGTATCAGTAACTACACTGCATTTTTTAAGTCTTTTTAATGGAACTTCTAAAACTTCACTATCATCCCCTGAAATAAGAAATTTTGCTATATTGTGCCGTATTGTAGTAATTGAAGATTCAAAATGTTTCAAAGCATCTTCAACTGTAATATTATTTGATTTATTGGACTGTAAAACGTTGTATAAAATATCTGTATGTTTCAACGTTTCATAAAAAAAAGACAGAAAGAAATTAAACTCGTAGTCTTCCAATAATCTTTCAAAGCCTACTGATTCACGAATGCTTTTATCGTCCCAACAGTCTTCATTCTGAATCCTTTTAAAACATTCCAACAGTTGTTTCTTGTTTTCTTTTATGCAATTTACGATTTTAGAATGAAAATTCCATCTGGTTTGACAAATCTTTGGAATGTGAACATTACAAACTTTTTGAAGCATATCGTTACGTTTAGGTGAATTCGTGAAAAACGCACCAAATCCACTCAGATTAGCAAAAAATATTTTTATCCTTTTATTTGATGAGCAAACCTTTTTCAAAATTAAATTTAATTTGTGTGCGTAACAATGAACATAATGGGCGTAAGGGTAGTACTCTTTCATCTGCACTTGTACACCGTTGTGGGACCCGCTCATAACAGCTGCTCCGTCATAGGCTTGTGCAATTAACTTGTTGGTTAAGTTAAAAGATTTTAATTCTTCTTTCAGAACACTTGTTAGTCCGGTAGCTGTTCTATTATGAATATTAACAAAACTTAAAAATCTTTCGACAGGTTGAGAATTTCTAGAATAGCGCAAAATAATCACAAACTGTGAAAGGCAAGTGATATCGGTCGTTTCATCTGCTTGTATGGATACAAAACTGACATCATTAATTTCTGATTTTATTTCGTCGATATAAACATGATACATACAGTCTAAAAGGTCATTTTGAATAGTTTTTGAGGTATTTTTTGCCACATTAGAATTTGTCAAGTGATCTTCTAAGACACTATCAAACTTAGATATGTAATAAACCATGTCTAACAATACTCCCCGGTTATTAGATTGTGATGTTTCATCGTGACCTCTCAAAGGTAATTCGTGAATTCCGCAAAATTTTATACAATCTATAATTCTAGATAAATTATGTCTATTTTTGTCTACTATCTCATTATGCTTTAAAATACTGATTCGATGGCCACTATCAATTGATGATAAAATATTTACTTTCCCAAGTTGGGAATACTGAATACAATTATTCAAGTGAGTTCGGCTTCTTTCATGCTTGTGAATTTTCTCTGAGAGATGTTTTAAATCATTGCAACCTGTTCGTGCCCATACATTTTCACCTCCAAATAGCAGACAGTAGAAGCAAAATAAAGCATTTTTGTTATCACTTACAGTAAGCCATTTCTTTTTCTCAAACCAAGATTTACAAAATGTTCTATTCTTCTTTCCATCTTTCTGATTAATGTGAACATCTCTAGGCTGATACGGTCCAAGTCTTTTAACTTCTAATTTTTCTTCATGTTTTAAGGTGGAAAATGCCTTTATTAAAATATTATCTACTCTATTCATTTTTTGGAACATTAAACATTTATTTAGTCCTCATAGATGCCTTCCTGGGAAAAATTTATTCAAATTTGGAACCACCCCCCCCCCTTAAAAAAAAAAAAAAAAAAAAAAAAAAAAAAAAAAAAATCATTACGCACCTTAAACGACTATTTAGGCTTCATAGATTCTCCCTGTGAAGAAATTTTTCAAATCCGACCTCGCTTTGCGTAGTTACTTTAAGTAATTTTTTTAATTAATAATCAATTTTTTTAATTGATAATCAATAATCACAAAATATCATATTGTTACTTTGATAGGATTGGGGGATAACACTGTAATTAAAACGACAATGAATCCAATGAATTACCATAAAAATAGGCTTTCACTCCTTTCATTAAATTTCAACGAAAAATACCTTTTTTAACAGGCATTTCAACACTAAATATCACTAAACTCAGTAATCAGTTATCAGTATAAACATTTTCGCAGACTAGATTCACAAACAATCAAAAAGAATTATTTACAGACTTGCAACGAACGACAACCAGATAAAACTAAAACATATAATTTGAGAAAAAGCTTCGGGGCCAGCGAAATATGGGCCCAGACTTTATTATTAACAAATGTACGCACACACCCCAGCAAAAAGTTTCCAGTAGGAAATTTGCAGGAATATATATATATGTATATATATATATAATATATATATATATATATATATATATAATATATATTATATATATATATATATAATTATTATTATATATATATATTATATATAATATATACTATATATTAATTATATATATATATATAAGATATATATATATATATTATATATAATATATATATATATATAATATATTATATATATAATATATATATATATATATATATATATATATATATATATATAATATATATATATATTATATATATATATATATATAATATATATATATATATATATATTTAACAAATCATGTTGTTTTAAAGAAATATATGCAATAATGCAATTAATATCCAAGTGGGCCCGTTCACCCTGGCCCTAGCTTTCAATAAACTGAATGAATGAGAGTCTACGTCACAAAAGACGTGCGTGCGTACATTTGTTGTATACGCTTATTTATATATTCTCAGGGCCCAATTTCGCTGGCCCAGAAGCTGCCGAAGCTCGTAAAAAATCGAAAGTGTAATTTTCGAGGAAATTAATTTTGAATATGCAACAAATAATTTTGTTAGAAGAATCGAAATTAAAAATGAAAATTACTCAAATAATTTATTTTTAATTAAGAAATTTATTTGTTTTAAAGAATTACTGGTGGGGCCGGGCCCCACTGGCCCTTAATGACGAGCCGCCCCTGTATATATATATATATATATATATATATATATATATATTGGAATATAATAAATATTTTTTTATATATATGTATATATATATAGATATTAATATATATACTATATTTATATTAATATATATATATATATATTATATATATTATATATATATATATATTAAAATGTTGATAGAAAAAAAAACAATAAAATGGAATAAAGGGTCAGATGTGGACGTTTGTGGACTTTGAAAAAGCCTTTGATAGGATTGATAGGGGAAAAGCTATGGCGAGCACTGGACGAAGAAGAGTATGAAGTACCACAAAAATTAAAAAGCGCAATAAAAAGTACATACAGCGGTACAAGAAATAAGATAAGGGGAGAAGTAAGAGAAGAAGGTTGGTTTGAGGTGAGTTCAGGAGGAAGACAGGGAAGTGTGCTCTTGCCCCTGCTATTCATATTATACATGGATTACGGACTGAAGAGCATATGTAGACAGCTGGACAATGAGCATACACTACTATATGCAGAGGATGCAGCATTGATCAGCAGCACCGAGGCGAGACGCGACTTGCAAGAAAAATTTGAAACAGATGTTGGGATGTTCCAAATTGGGTGAAATAGGATTGAAGATGAATATGGTGAAGACGGATGTAATGAGAATAGCTAGAGAAAGAACAAAACTGAACATCAATACAGAAGGAAGAGGACTACAGCAGGTGTATAAATTCAAACACTCAGGAGATCAGGGAGAGGAGATAGTACATACAGTACTGAAAGAAACAGCTATACCAAAAGAAGTGAAAATGGTGATGTACAAAACAACACTGAGACCATTACTAGTGTATGGATCGGAATGCTGGGCACTGAACACAACACAAATGAGAAGAATGGAGGCGCCAGAGATGAGGGTGCAGAGATTGGTCGAGAGAGTTACCCTGAGAGATAGGCTGAGAAAATGGATCAATAACTGCTATTAAAACCGGGAGCTTTAAAAAATACTCAGTTTGAAGCGTTCTTTTTTGGGAACGTGGATGGCCTAGTGGTTAAAGCGTCCGGTTACTATTAACTCAGCAACGCTGAGTTCCAGTGTTCGAATACCTCTGAAGGAGAATAAAATCTCCTTTGACCATCCAATTGGAACAGCGTTCGTTGCAGTGTAACAAGTAACCGTGGATTGATCCATACAAGCAGATCAACTAAGTTGGTTTATGGCACATCAACGAGAATGGGAGAGGGACTGGACAGAAGGATGTTGTGTGGATGCCCCGTGAGCCATAGGCCCACGGGCTGCCGCCAGAAAAGATGGAAGGGAACACGGTGGGAGGATGCGATGAACTTCGGAGGAGTGTCTATGGTGGATGTGTAGGAGAGAAGAATGTACAAAGATAGAAACCACTCGAGGAGGTTCTGTAGAGGCTACCCGTGAACCATAGGGCCCTCGGGCTGGCCGCAGAAAAAGATGGAAGGACGCGTTGGGAGATTGCGATGAACTTCAGAGGAGTGTCTATGGTGGATGTGGAGGAGAGAAGAATGTACGAAGATAGAAAACCACTCGAGGAGGTTCTGCAGAGGCGATAACTGACAGATCTACCAGAGGGGATTGTGAATAAGCGTGAATATATATATAAATATATAAATTAGATATATATATATATATTATATATATATATATATATAGATATTATATATTAATTATATATATATTATATTAACTATATATATATATATTATATATATATACCATATATATATATATATGATATATAATATATATATATTATATATTATAATATATATAATATATATTATATTATATATATATATTATATTATATATTATTATATATATATATACTATATATATATATATATATATATATATATATATATATATTATATATTATAATATTAATATATATATACTTATATATATTATATCATATATATAAATATATATATATATATATATATATTAATATATATATATATATATATATTATAATATAGATATAAATAATATATATATATATATATATAATCTATCCAATCTATCAACAACTCCCGAAGGTTTTCGCACCTGTCAGTTCGGTCCAGCATCCGCTTCTGGCCAAAACTCTCAACCCTGAAGACACCCTAGAAAACCATTTCAAGGCCCCTGGTTTCCGACGCCAGCCTCGATTAGAACACTCTCAGGTAGGGTTTCCGCCCTTTCAGAGTTCAGACATTCTCTCAGTAGGGTTTTCGCCCTTTCAGTAAGAACTAGCATTCTTCTTCCAATGGGCCACAAACTCCTTTCCCAGAGGCTTCTCCAGAGGATTCCTGCTTCTAGCCTCATAAAGATCCAAACGCTGGTCCAAGATAGTACAAGCAGAAGGAAAGGACCGGGTTGCTAGGCCCTGTCGCCCTGTAACCAGCGAAGAAAATCTTCAATAATCCTATCGAGCGCACATCTATGAGCAAAACCAGACAAGCGCCAGAGCACGCTCGTTCAAAAACAACCGTTGACGACGCCGGTCTTATTTGCGGAGACCCGATGGATGGCACAAACCTTAGGTGGCTCCAAATAACATCTCTCGGATATAGTCCTGCCATAACTCTGACACGCGACAGAGGTCAAGTTTCGATCCCGCCGATGGAGGAGGTAACAAGACTCTCATCGTGAACGTTAATTTATATAACATACAAACTAAACTAACATAACACTACTGACTCGCCTCAAACCAAAGTATACGGTACTCAACTCACCACCAATCATAAGCTAGCAAACCTAACAATACCATCACATAAAACTCACATAAAAACAAATGACCACCTCACAAACCCAATATAATACAATGAGGCAACATACACAAACCGTATATAACTAACAACAGACCAAAACTACGAACCCTATATAGCACAGATATCACAACTAATCACCAAGCCACCCTCATATAAACACTATATATATAAAACCTTACAAACACTTAACCAACAAACACGTATACCGCGAACTCAATATATGACAACAAACTACCATCTCAACAATACTCATAATCAAAATAAAAACTACATATCACCATCGTTTCCGCCCTATACATCTCAAGTAGAAAATATTTCAGACGTCTGCGATAAGTAAGTTATTGCGAGCTCAGAGCGCGTCTGAGGACCAGCCCTTCACAGTCACGGCTCCGTACCTCCAGAACCGAAAATAATCCGAGTCTGGACCTCAAACTACAGAGATATCAGCACCGCACACAGGCGAACCGCGAACCGCCAGGCTCCGAAAATCGAGCCTGCAAGTCTTCTATCTTACTTACAGAACTCATCTACGTTTCTCGCCGCCTCACTTATCAAACGACCATCCCTCACTGTGAGACGGGTTAACGACGCAATCGCAGACAAGAAGAACGAGATGCAATATCACTGATCACGAATTACGATTGAGCATCTTTAAGCTCCAGACCCATACACAGCACTGTGAATCTCAGTGCACCGACTTTCAAAATGCGTATAGAACACGATATAACTCCGATGTATTCAAAAGCCTCTAGCTGAAAAATATAAACCATGACTATACAGCAGCGTCGACATAGAGAATCGCGAGACACAAAGGTCGACCAATAATCATCACTGAATCACCAGTAAGAAATATAATGTATCGAAGGCTCTACAAATATAATAAACTAGCACCACCCAACACTTACTATACTCACTAACACCATACCAACTAGATACACTACTACTAACTACTGAACTACGACACCTCACTACTACTACAAGCCATCCAACACTACATAGACAGACACAACTCTAACATCAAAAACTGGCACCTACTACGGAACCACTTACTACACTAGCGACACAACATGCCCTAGCATCAACATAGAACAAACATACGTAACAAGATTACTACTCACTATACATCTATACTACTCAACTACTACTGCTGCTGGCTACTACCACACATATCGCTGCGACCACTGTTAGGTCGAACTCTGTATCCATTCTAGCTTAATGTTTGATGTAACATAGCATCTTTTACTTCTGGTTCAAGTATCCCTCTGCTAGGTAGTAAGAATCTTATTACTGCAACTCACTCCGCGACTCCCTACCCCACTCAGCAGCAGAAACATAAGAAATGATAAAGCACCCGAGCTCAAAGTACAGAAGACCTTATAAAGCAGCCAATAAAGCACGCAGACTCGAGACGTCCGGAGCAGATGACGCGAGCCACCACGGTACGCGGAACCCGGGCCAAACGCACAAGCCAACAAAAGACGCCAATCAGAATAGTGCAATAGGCACCATGCCACAATGCAGCGGCGCTAGCATCTGGCACACCAGACTGACAATTAAGATCCATATCAGCAGTCCCGCGCTACAAACGGGTTACATATCATATAACTGAAATGTATCCGGACCGCAGACGAGTACTAAAATAAAATAACGGTGACGTATTCTCATACAAAGTACTCCTCAACGTACGGCAAAATCTAGCGCTGATTAACGGAAGCCGATATACTAAGGGATTAGAAAGCGTTTGTCAAGGCTCGCACAGCTTCACGATAGACGAAACTAATAACCAACAATAGTGCAAACCCTATGTCACGGCTCTTACTAATCGGCGCATACATAGGTGTATATATTGTGCTCAGAGGTGAGTGGTGAAGGACATAACGATTAAATTAATGTTGGTTATAGCCGACGGCGCAACTGTTGTTTGTACTCCCTATGGTGGTCAAGACGCCGCGGGCGTTGTCTGTCCCGCGCACAACCACCCAACGACCAGCACGATCCTCGAGGCGCTTGTTCACTTGAATCTCAGATTGTCTAGTATGTGCTCGTCTGAAAACAGTATGATCGTCATAATTCAGTTAGTGATTGCGTGCCATAGTTAGTTGCGTTACAGATAGATGCACCATACTAGGCTTGTCTAAGTTCCGAGTCAGCCGCTGAAGTTTGGTGACTCGCTGTCCCGTCAAATAATCCGTACCAAAATAAATATATAATGACTCATCCTGCGATGTCTCGCGGCATCTATATCGACCACAACATAGGATACACTCACTCGTAGCTCGCTTCCCTACGTCTTCGTAGGACAGTTCTCCATCAACAGAGTAACATAACAAAATAGCCTACTACAGCACCTAACAGACTGCAAACATATTATAAAACGGACACTAAGCATGCTGAAAGCCAGCAATATAGAGATAAGAAACCGCCTAATGCACGCTAAAATGCCCGCGTCTAATAGAGACACCACGAAGATTGAAAGGAGCCACGGCGCAATCCACTGAACCAAAGCGGGCTCCCAGCAAACGCAGCCTCAAGTGTCCCATATGATAGACGACGGTTCTACAGACGCGAAAATCACAAGAAGAGGAACATGAACGATCGCTGAAATAATATGTCGAAATAGAAAATTTCGACAAAACTTCTCATATACTGGAAAAAACAAAAAGAATATAAAATTTCAACAGATGAAACAAGTTCAGACATAAATAAAAAAACATAAGGGAACTCTCAACGTATAGAAGCTCTATACCATACACTTTTGAGAAATGGATTGAAAGTAGTCGATAAGCAAAGTTTTTTCAACAAGAAAAGCTAGACCCGATGCTACCAATACAATCTCAATTTCAGCTCCTAATACCCACCCTTTATTAACATCCATCATCATCCTCTGTCATTCAGCTAGGAACTCATTAGCGAGTACTGAAAACGCATATAAACCTGATTAAGCACTGATACATCATGTGAGACTTACTTTTTCATCTTCATATATTATATATATATATATATAGATATATATTATATATTATATATATAGTATATATATATATATATTATATATATATATATATATATATATAAGTGATATATATATATATATATATCCTATGCTGTTATACTTAGCTATCCTCTGTCTCATTTGATCTGGCTATTGAATGGTCACGACAATTGTAGTTACAATTAAAACACACCACACACACACACACCACACACACACACACACCACACACTACCATATTTATAAACAAAAATTGATGTGTGACAGTAAGAGTAAAGACGTGGTAAGGACGTTAAGGACGTAAAGACGTAATGAAGTATCGCACAAGAGGGGTGGGTTGGGGTCTATGTACAGCTGCCAACGTCGTTAACCGTCACTTAGGGTAGTAAAAACACAACAATTTTTAAAAAAATATGGACTTAGAATCAATAGAATCCAATAAGATCAATTGGATCATACTGTGTAGGGCGTGGTTGGATGGTGGTTGATTTAGCTGATGTACTGATATTAGGGTGTGGGTAAAAACATAGTATTTTAATAAAAATTATGACAATGAATCAATAGTATCAATAATCATAGGCGGGTTAGGAGGGTGGTTGGATGGTGTTTGATTTTACTGATTTACTGATTTAGGGTGTGTAAAACGTTATTTAATTAAAAATATGACATGAATCAATAGATCAATAGATCAATAGATCAATACATTCATTGCTATATTAGGAGGGTCGTTGGATGGAGGTCTTGATTTATGACTTTACTGCCTTTAGGATTATTGTGAAAACGAAATTTTCACGTTATAAACAATGGAAAGCATAAAAATTTTTTAGTAAAAGCAAAAAGTTTACTAATATTATAACTATAATATATATATATATATACTATATATATATATAGATATATATATAATATATATATATATATATATATATATATATATATATATATATATATATATATAATATATTATTACCCCACGTATATTATCTATCAACACTCACACAACCCGCCCCATAAACCCGCGAATATATTTTTGCCGTTCGCGCACATCAGAACGTGCGGGCGTTCGCGGCGGCTTCCGGACCGGCGGTTCGCGTTCGCGGCGGTTCCGGACCGGCGGTCGCGTTCGCTTTGGTCTGCACGTAACTCGAACCCAAGCCAGACTTCCAGTCAGGCTCAGCTACTTTCGTGAAAGTAGCCTTGAAAGTAGCTCAGCTACTTTCATGTACGGGGCTACGCCACGTACATGAACCCTTGTACGCGGCTACGCCTCGTACACGGGTTAGGGTGGTTACATAAGCACACAGTTAGGCCTAAAATACATCCAGGAACCTCGTGATGATGAGAACAAAGGGGGGTAGGGGATAAACAAAGGGGGGTGGGGTGAAAAACGCTCGTGAATGTGCATGAGCATGTGCTCATGCACACACCCACTCACTGACGTACATGGCGAATCAATAGAAATAGGGGACCCCCGGGGGGACCAACCCCCAAAATAAAATGGCAACCCTGAAAAGTAACCCAGAAGGTAGCCCATGCCGGTAGGTGGCCAAATATCACTTAGGGAAGACCCTTAGTCCAGGGCTCGAGCCCTGGCCCAGCATATAAGCTGTTTAAGTCATAGGGGAGTAGGGGGTGAACAAAGGGGGGTAGGGGTAAAAAACGCTATGAAAGTACGTTGAGCATGTGGTCAAGTACACATGTAACTGACGCACGTCATGGCGAATTAATAGAAATATGGGCTGTGCCCCAAGGTAGTGCCCCAGGGTAGGCCCACAGACGCGAAAAGTGCCCCAAAAGGTAGCCCGCGTGGGTACGTGCCCAAATATCACTCACGTAAGACGCTGGGGTACAGGGTACCCGAGATATGCCCATTCCTTTGCTTTCGTAGCATACTACTTTACATCTCTCCTTGAAGAGGTGTACCGTGGACTATTCGATTTATTAACTCTAATACTTCTCACTGATTTCACATGGCAATTGTGGTTTCTTCTATACACTACTACATTATATTTCGTGGCAGACGCCATTGTTGTGTGTGGTGTGTGTGTGTGTTTGTTTACACATATGCAATTGTATTCATGCAATTTTATCTACCTTCGTCTCAATTTAAAAAAAATTCTCAAAAAAAATAAGACAAGTGACATCATAAAAAAGGTCCAAGGCAAGACAGAAGGAAATAAAATGAATGGTGGAGTCGGAGAGAAGCTGGAGTCGAGATTTACGAGAGAGCAGCATGGTCCCAGAGCAGCTCCCGGGATCTGGAGCTGAGCTTTGAAAATTGCTCCGATATCTTGTTTGGAGCCGGAGCTACGGTCTTCGGAGCACGAAAATTCCGGGCCTACCCAACTACTACATACATCAATAATACATATATACTATAATATAAATAATATATTTATATATTATATATATATATTATATACTATATATAGTATATATATATAATATATATATATATATAATATATATAAATAATAATATATATATATATATAATATATATATATACTATACTATACTATACTGTAAGGCCAATAAAATTATACTCTTTTTTTTTTTTTAACTAAAGGAATACCATAGGAGAAACCGCAAAGATGGCAGGGAGTCGGGGTCTCTAATGGGAAAATTTTTATTATTTTTTAATATTTCCGACGAATATTTATGCAAAAAAAAAAAAAAAAAAAAAAACCCTCCTTAGAATTTTTCCGCTGATGCCAAATATATAATTATGTTTTACTGTAGGTGCTGGCCGTTCTCGAGTTACATGACTGTCAGCTTTAGGACACTTCTGACCAGTATATAAATCTATCT
>JABUQX010059679.1:20000-25000 GCA_015478945.1 Trachelipus rathkii | reverse complement strand
GGAGAGGGTAAGACTTTTGGCATCAAAATTACCAAGCAAGATTACAAATTCGTTGAAACTTCCCCTAAAGGACGATTGTTATACTAAACTAGTCAAGGTAATAGAAAAACTTTATGCACCATCGCTAAGAACTCAGATAGAAGAAGTCTTTCAATCAGGCATGAGGGAGGGAGAGCTCCCATCCGATTATGCAGTTAGAATAAAAGAAATGCTTGGATTATCCACTTTCGATTCGATAACAGACAACGATGCAAAATTTATTAGAGAACTCTTTCTCTTACGATTGCCTAAGCAATTGCAGATCTCCCTCATGACGACAGAGAAGAACCATGATTTTGAGGAATTAATTGAAATTGCCGACGACATTTTTAACAAATTTTTTTCCCCAAACGGTGCTCGCCAATCCCCCGCGGGGGGGGGGAAACGAATGGCAATCTGTGAACGCCATACGACCAGCAGAAGAAAAAGTCACCAAGTCACTCAACAGAGAGACTTCAGCGCAGGAGAGGGAGATAAGTCGACTGATAATCTCTCATGAAAAGTCGGCCGAAGAAATGAAGTCACTAGCCAAGAGCGTCATAGAGCTCGCGAAGACACTGTGTCAGAATGCGAAGAATTCCCCCACCCCCAATAATGATCAAAATTCAAGAGGAAGAAATTTCAACCGATCAACTTATAACAACGTTGCAGCTGGGCCTAGTACAGAAGGCCTTTGTAGGTTCCATAGGAAATTTTTGCACCATTCATTTCGATGTGAGGGTCGATATTGTCCAATGTACACCTTGATATCGCAACCCCCGGCAACTCCTCCACCCCCACAACAGAACGTCAACATTTCAAAAAATGGAAGGGCTGGTCCGTGAGGCGACTCCCGGGCCAGATGGGGGTGAATATTGGGGGGAACGACGCTTTTGTGAGTAGAGACCTTTGTGATTGTTTACCCTGTAACTTTTGTATGAATAAATCAAATTTTGGGCGGGGAAATATTAATTTTAACTATAGTAGAAGACGTTATTATAACGATAATCATAATAACAGTAGAAATTATAGTCGTAATTATAATAATAGAAATTACAGTAACCATAGTATTGACGATTTTTATAATAATAATTGCTATGGTAACGAAAATATTAATTGTAACAATAATAATTATAATAATAATGCACGTGTCGGTTATAATAATTTCTATAATAATAATGAGCATGCTAATCTTAATGGCCATAATAGTAATAGGTATTTTAGTAATAATTGTAATTATATTAATCGTGGGTATGATGGAAATGTTAATTATATTAATAGATTTAAATGGAATAGAAATTTTACTTGTAAAAATAATCAGAGGCAGGAGCGGGTAATTAACAATGCATCTGAAATCGAAAATTTTAACGGTGAAACGATGACTCAAATGGCTGAGAGAGGGGCTTCTAGTGAGTCAACCTCTTCCCCACACGAGTCAACCATGAAGAAGTCAGTAGGGGTAGAGTCATCTTCAACTTTTAATTGTAACTCAATGCATGATGAGATTAATAACAATAATGACAATAATAATAGTAGTGATTGTAGAATTAGAAATGATAGCCATAATGATGGCAATAACGGTTTTGTAAATTCTTATAATTACTTTGAAAGCAATAGACTTGTGAATGAGTCGCTGTTTCCCCCCTCGGAGTCGACCTGCTCCCCCACTTTGATCATTGGGGAGAAGGCGGGGATGGAGGCGATTCAGACTTGTGAATCTATACTTATTGATAAAAATAATGATAAAAATGAATTTGTAATTAATGAAAGGGGCGAAATTCCCTTTCTGAAAATGAATTGTATTAGTTTTAGAGATGAAGGAGATTCTTCTTCTTCCGATAAGCATGAGGGATCATTAATTTTAAGAAATAATGCATGTGACTTGTCTGATAATGCTGTGATGGAAGTTTCTGGCAACTCTACTGAAATCGTTGCAGCTGTTAGAAATATAATTTTTGATAAACTATATTACATCTCGGATAAGACTAGCAATGAATCCTATTTACTAGACTGTGGGAGTTGCCTCAACCTTATGAGTGCTTCTGAATTAGATAAGGAGGGGGCCCCGATTGGCAGTGCCAGGGCCGCAAATGGGGGCTGCATGAACATTTATGATAAAAGGGTAATCCAAATTGATTTGGGGTTAGATAGATTTTACAATGTGCATGCTTATGCGGCAGATATCAAATTTAATGTTCTCGGCATGCCTTTTCTCAAAGAACACGGTTCGTTATAGACTTAGGTGCCACTTTTATTAAGATCCCAGCCACAAAACGTAGTAATTTCTCTTAGTAATAGGGTTCGATTTTTTCGGAGTCATGTCGAAATTCGATCCTCCCGCTAGCCGCTGTCTCTTTAAATATACCGCTTTGCGAATATGAATTAGTTAATAATTTAATTAGGAAGTATCAAGTCTTATTCTTAAATCCTTATAAAGCACCTAATTTAAATTTAAAGAATGATCAACTCAAAAGATGGCGCTTTATCTGTACAAAGTACAGGAAGAAAGGAGGCGGGGCTTATGTTAACAGCTGTGAGAACGATTTTGCCGTCGCTCACAACCCGATAGTACGAAAAACTGTAAGGGAGGGGGGGTAGGATTGTACTATTGGAAGGGGGGATGAAGATTGCACTGTTGATGAGGGGGGAGGGGAGAGAGAAGAATGTCCTTTGAAGGAAGAAATTTTGTGCGAGTTGGCGGCAAATTACCCATACCATGTGAATGTCAGCGGCTCGCCGATACAATTGAGGAGTAGAAGCATAGCTCCACATCTTTTTGAGAAAGCAAGGGAGGAAATCAATAAATTATTGGACGCGGGGGTCATTTCGCGGGGGAGAAGCAATTGGGGTTTTCCAACTAGCTTTCTGCCAAAGTCGGACGGAAGAGTTCGTTTAGTCGTTGATCTGAGATTATTAAACCAGAGATCAACCTCCGACAATTTTACTCTGCCCAAGATTAAAGATATCATATTGCAATTGCAAAATTGCAAGTTATTGACAAGGCTAGACGTTCGGCAAGCTTACTATAACGTGCCAATAAGCGAGGAAACAAAGAAATATTTCACCATTACTTGTCCTTTTGGTAACTACAGTTTTAACTATTTAATACAAGGACATAAGTGTTCTTCTAGTGCCTTCCAGCGCTTCATGTCAATCTTGCTTGGAGATTTAAGGAATGTTTTTGTTTATTTAGATGACATTTTAATTGCCAGTTCGACTCTTGAAGAACATGTTGCAATATTGGAGAAAGTTTTAGAGAGATTAAAGTATATGAAAGTTTATCTGAACCCAAAAAAATGTGTACTTGCGGTCGGAGAAACAGATTTCTTAGGTTTCAACATTAGCGAGAAGGGCGTTAGGCCTAGCAAAGAGAAGATCAATGCAGTGGTGAATGTTGCAAAACCAACAACTATCAAACAGCTTAGGGCCTTTCTCGGTCTATATAACTTCTGCCGAATGAACATAGTCGGAGCGGCCCAATTGTTGCAACCCCTAACGAAAATGTTGAAAGGAAAACCCGCCTCCAATAAAAGGATTTCTTGGGGAGTGGAAGCAGACCGGGCATTTCAAGAAGCTAAAGCGGCGATGGTGAGTGCCACCACCCTGTTGTCGTTCCCTGATGAAGGAACTGAGTTACTAGTATACACGAAGGTAAGCGAGCTCACTATAGCTAGTGCACTGATGGGAGAGGAAGATAATCAACCAAAGATTTTCGCGCTTTATAGTACCATACTCACCGAGGCAGAAGTGGCCCTACCACAGCTGGTTAAGGAACTCTTATGCGTCAAAAACAGTTTACAAAAATATGCTTACTTAATTGCCAATAAGAGAATCACTGTCTGTACTAGCAACAGTGGGTTAATCACAGCTTATATGAAAAAGAGTGCCACAAAGATTCATAATATTCGGGAAATAAATTTATTAAACGCCATTGCAAATTTTGACATTGAATTTAAATTGGTCTCTAAGGCTAAAAATAAATTGGCGGTAATTTTGACAGAATTGGCTAACGAAAGAGATAAGATTATAGAGACTGGGGAATTGCAACTAGCTTGTATAGAAGATGGGGAGTGGGCGTGGCCAAACCAAAATACTATGGAGACGGAGTTACAACTGGAGGAGGAGTTTAGTGGATGGAATTCTCTGAATTCCGTAGTGGAAGGGTTGAGCCCTTTAAATCGCACGTTAAAGAACAAGACTTACTTGAGTATTTATAATAATTAATATAATTAATAATAATTTAATATATAATAAAAATAATAATAAAAGCGGTAATAATAATGAAATTGTGTCAAATAAAGAATATAATAATAATAATAATAATAATAATAATAATAATAATAATAATAGAAATAATAGTAAGAGCGGTAATAATAATAATAAGAATAACAATAATAATAATAATAATATAATAATAAAATAATAATAATAAGAATAATGATAATAATAATAAAGTAATAAGTAAGATAATAATAATAATGAGAAAATAATAATAATAATTAATAAAATAAAAGCGTAGTAGTAGTAGTAGTAGTAGGTAGTAGTAGTAGTACGAATAATAATGAATAATAATAGTAAAAGCGATAATGGTAGTAGTAGAGTAGTAGTAGCTAAGAATATAGTAGCGAAGCTTTTGGTTAATGATAATGGGCTTGAGGATTTGTAATAAATACATAACTTCAGCTAAAAAAGGGTTAAATGATGATAAAGAAAATTCAGGATGGTGTAGATTTCAAAGAGATAGCTATAGAACAGGAGACTGATGGTTATATAAGGGACCTAATAAAGGGGCTGAAGACTAGTGGATTGAAGGCCTGCCACAAGGAATTCATCCATCGGGGCGAAGAGCTATCTTTGGCGGTTGACATCTCTATGGGCACAGCTAGAATATTAGTACCGGAAAATCTGGTGGATGATGTCATAGAGAAAATACATAATACAAATCACTTGGGAATTAAACGGACGTTGACTATCTTGAAAGC
>JABUQX010059679.1:10000-15000 GCA_015478945.1 Trachelipus rathkii | reverse complement strand
TTGTGAAAATTTTATCTATGCCGAGTAGGTTACATACGTCATTAAATAATTTGGCAGTGAATTGGCTTCCTCGATCTGAGATGAGTCTTTTTATTGAGCCACAAAACGGAAAAATTTCGCTCACTAACACATTCAACACCGAGTCGACTGTCGCCTGCCTAAGAGGGTAGGCGAAGGGATACTTACTAAATCTATCAATAAAAACAAGCAGATAATTGAACCCCATACTATACGGAAACTTACATAAGTCCACATGGAGTGTGTCAAACTTCTCCGAGACTTCCTTAAATCTGCCGAATTCTGGAGATATCCTTCTAACGCTCTTATTTTTCTGACAGACATTACAACTCTGTATAAATTTCTTTACTCTACTATGCATAAATTTGAAGGCAAAATCCGCTTTCAAGATAGTCAACGTCCGTTTAATTCCCAAGTGATTTGTATTATGTATTTTCTCTATGACATCATCCACCAGATTTTCCGGTACTAATATTCTAGCTGTGCCCATAGAGATGTCAACCGCCAAAGATAGTTCTTCGCCCCGATGGATGAATTCCTTGTGGCAGGCCTTCAATCCACTAGTCTTCAGCCCCTTTATTAGGTCCCTTATATAACCATCAGTCTCCTGTTCTATAGCTATCTCTTTGAAATTTACACCATCCTGAATTTTCTTTATCATTCCATTTAACCCTTTTTTACTGTAAGTTATAGTATTTATTACAAAATCCTCAAAGCCATTATCATTACCAGCTTCGCTACTATTATTATTATTACTACTACTTCTACTACTACCATTATCGCTTTTACTATCATTATTATTATTATTATTAGTACTACTACTACTACTACTACTACTACTACTACTATCGCTTTTATTATTATTATTATTATTATTATTTTCATCATTATTATTATTATCATTATTATTATTATTATTATTATTATTATTATTATTATTATTATTATTATTATTATTATTATTATTATTGTTATTCTTATTATTATTATTACCGCTCTTACTATTATTTCTATTATTATTATTTTATTATTATTATTATTATTATTATTATTATTATTATTATTCTCATTACTATTTCCATTATCATTACCGCTTTTATTATTATTTTTATTATTATTATTATTATTATTTATTATTATTATTATAATACTCCAGTAAGTCTTGTTCTTTTAACGTGCGATTTAAAGGGCTTAACCCTTCCACTACGGAATTCAGAGAATTCCATCCACTAAACTCCTCCTCCAGTTGTAACTCCGTCTCCATAGTATTTTGGTTTGGCCACGCCCACTCCCCATTTTCTATACAAGCTAGTTGCAATTCCCCAGTCTCTATAATCTTATCTCTTTCGTTAGCCAATTCTGTTAAAATTATCGCCAATTTATTTTTAGCCTTAGAGACCAATTTAAATTCAATGTCAAAATTTGCAATGGCGTTCAATAAATTTACCTCTCGAATATTATGAATTTTTTCGGCACTCTTTTTCATATAAGCTGTGATTAACCCACTGTTGCTAGTACAGACAGTGATTCTCTTATTGGCAATTAAGTAAGCATATTTTTGTAAACTGTTTTTGACGCATAAGAGTTCCTTAACCAGCTGTGGTAGGGCCACTTCTGCCTCGGTGAGTATGGTACTATAAAGCGCGAAAATCTTTGGTTGATTATCTTCTTCTCCCATCAGTGCGCTAGCTATTGTGAGCTCACTCACCTTCGTGTATAATAGTAACTCGGTTTTTTCATCAGGGAATGACAACAGGGTGGCACTCACCATTGCCGCTTTAGCTTCTTGAAATGCCCGGTCTGCTTCCACTCCCCAAGAAATCCTTTTATTGGAGGCGGGTTTTCCTTTCAACATTTTCGTTAGGGGTTGCAACAATTGGGCCGCTCCGACTATGTTCATTCGGCAGAAGTTATATAGACCGAGAAAGGCCCTAAGCTGTTTGATAGTTGTTGGTTTTGCAACATTCACCACAGCATTGATCTTCTCCTTGCTAGGCCTAACTCCCTCCTCGCTAATGTTGAAACCTAAGAAATCTGTTTCTCCGACCGCAAGTACACATTTTTTTGGGTTCAGATAAACTTTCATATACTTCTTAATCTCTCCAAAACTTTCTCCAACATTGCAACATGCTCTTCAAGAGTCGAACTGGCAATTAGGATGTCATCTAGATAAACAAAAACATTCTTTAAATCCCCAAGCAAGATTGACATGAAGCGCTGGAAGGCACTAGAAGAACACTTATGTCCTTGTATTAAATAGTTAAAGCTGTAGTTACCAAAAGGACAAGTAATAGTGAAATATTTCTTTGTTTCCTCGCTGACTGGCACGTTATAGTAAGCTTGCCGAACGTCTAGCCTTGTTAATAACTTGCAATGTTGCAATTGCAATATAATATCCTTAATCTTGGGTAGGGTAAAATTGTCAGAGGTTGATCTTTGGTTCAATAACCTCAGATCAACGACCAACCGAACCCTTCCGTCCGACTTTGGCAAAAAGCTAGTTGGAAAACCCCAATTGCTTCTCCCCCGCGAAATGACCCCCGCGTCCAATAATTTATTGATTTCCTCCCTTGCTTTCTCAAAAAGATGTGGAGCTATGCTTCTACTCCTCAATTGTATCGGCGAGCCGCTGACATTCACATGGTATGGGTAATTTGCCGCCAACTCGCACAAAATTTCTTCCTTCAAAGGACATTCTTCTCTCTCCCCTCCCCCCTCATCAACAGTGCAATCTTTACCCCCCCCTCCCCCCTCCCCTACAGTTTCGTTACTATCGGGTTGTGAGCGAGCGGCAAAATCGTACTCACAACTGTTAACATAAGCCCCGCCCCCTTTCTTCCTGTACTTTGTACAGATAAAGCGCCATCTTTTGAGTTGATCATTCTTTAAATTTAAATTAGGTGCTTTATAAGGATTTAAGAATAAGACTTGATACTTCCTAATTAAATTATTAACTAATTCATATTCGCAAAGCGGTATATTTAAAGAGACAGCGGCTAGCGGGAGGATCGAATTTCGAACATGCTCCGAAAAATCGAAAGCCTCATTACTAAGAGAAATACTACGTTTCGTGCTGGGATCTAATAAATAATGGCACCTAAAGTCTATAATGAACCCGTGTTCTTTGAGAAAAGGCATGCCGAGAACATTAAATTTGATATCTGCCGCATAGGCATGCACATTGTAAAATCTATTTAACCCCAAATCAATTTTGATAACCCTTTTATCATAAATGTTCATGCAGCCCCCATTTGCGGCCCTGGCACTGCCAATCGGGGCCCCCTCCTTATCTAATTCAGAAGCACTCATAAGGTTGAGGCAACTCCCACAGTCTAGTAAATAGGATTCATTGCTAGTCTTATCCGAGATGTAATATAGTTTATCAAAAATTATATTTCTAACAGCTGCAACGATTTCAGTAGAGTTGCCAGAAACTTCCATCACAGCATTATCAGACAAGTCACATGCATTATTTCTTAAAATTAATGATCCCTCATGCTTATCGGAAGAAGAAGAACCTCCTTCATCTCTAAAACTAATACAATTCATTTTCAGAAAGGGAATTTCGCCCCTTTCATTAATTACAAATTCATTTTTATCATTATTTTTATCAATAAGTATAGATTCACAAGTCAGAATCGCCTCCATTCCCGCCTTCTCCCCAGTGACTGGGGTAGGGGGATAGGTTGACTCCGTCGGTGGAGGCAGCGACTCATTCACAAAGCTATTGTTTTCAAAAGTCACAGCGTTATTATTTTCAATACAATTATAAGAATTTACAAAACCGTTATTGCCATCACTACGACTATCATTCCTAGTTCTACAATCATTCTACTATTATTATTGTCATTATTGTTATTAACCTCATCATGCGTTGAGTTACAATTTAAAGTTGAAAATGACTCTACTCCTACCGACTCAGTGACAAGCGACTTCTGTGGGGGAGGGGGTGAATCACTAGGAATCCCCCCCTGCCCTTGATCATCCTTACAAGTGATATTTCTACTCCATTTAAATCTATTAATATAATTAACATTTCCATCACACCCACGATTAATATAATTACAATTATTACTAAAATACCTATTACTATTATGGCCATTAAGATTAGCATGCTCATTATTATTATAGAAATTATTATAACCGACACGTGCATTATTATTATAATTATTATTGTTACAATTAATATTTTCGTTACCATAGCAATTATTATTATAAAAATCGTCAATACTATGGTTACTGTAATTTCTATTATTATAATTACGACTATAATTTCTACTGTTATTATGATTATCGTTATAATAACGTCTTCTACTATAGTTAAAATTAATATTTCCCCGCCCAAAATTTGATTTATTCATACAAAAGTTACAGGGTAAACAATCACAAAGGTCTCTACTCACAAAAGCGTCGTTCCCCCCAATATTCACCCCCATCTGGCCCGGGAGTCGCCTCACGGACCAGCCCTTCCATTTTTTGAAATGTTGACGTTCTGTTGTGGGGGTGGAGGAGTTGCCGGGGGTTGCGATATCAAGGTGTACATTGGACAATATCGACCCTCACATCGAAATGAATGGTGCAAAAATTTCCTATGGAACCTACAAAGGCCTTCTGTACTAGGCCCAGCTGCAACGTTGTTATAAGTTGATCGGTTGAAATTTCTTCCTCTTGAATTTTGATCATTATTGGGGGTGGGGGAATTCTTCGCATTCTGACACAGTGTCTTCGCGAGCTCTATGACGCTCTTGGCTAGTGACTTCATTTCTTCGGCCGACTTTTCATGAGAGATTATCAGTCGACTTATCTCCCTCTCCTGCGCTGAAGTCTCTCTGTTGAGTGACTTGGTGACTTTTTCTTCTGCTGGTCGTATGGCGTTCACAGATTGCCATTCGTTTCTCCCCCCCGCGGGGGATTGGCGAGCACCGTTTTGGGAGAAAAATTTGTTAAAGATGTCGTCGGCAATTTCAATTAATTCCTCAAAA
>JABUQX010059678.1:17500-32751 GCA_015478945.1 Trachelipus rathkii | reverse complement strand
AACATGACTTGCCTTCGCGGTGGAAAGGCGGCTTATATAGTTATTAGGTTTATAGTGCTCACGTAAACTCACCTTGGACCGGCTCACATATAGCTATAGATCTATATATATATATATATATATATATATATATATATATATATATATTATTTATAGTACTATTATACTATAGGTAAAAAATAATTTTTCACTATAATATTATAATAATTATATAAATATATTATAGTATATATACTACTATACTATACCCACTTAATAGGTGGCAACTAACTCGACTGCAATTGTAACTGAAAGCATGGCATGTTATCGCTATTAATTCCTTATGCACGTAAATCTATTATACTTACTTGCCCAGAAACCCATGAATATATTTGCTCTGACATTACTCCCTGAACTCACAGGGATGGATTAGGTTTTATTGTATGGTGAGAATGAAATGGTACATTAATATTATTTATATATATAGTATATATTATATATATAGTATACTATTATATTATATATAAATAATATATATAAGGTATATATATATATATACTATAGATATATATTTAATATATTATAGATATATATCTTAATACATTTAATAATATATATATATTTATATATATATATTATATATATATATATATATTATTTATATATATATTATATCATATATTTATACGTATAGATTATTTATAATTAGATTATATATAATATATATATATATTATATATATATATATTAATACTTATATATTATATATTATATATATATTATATTATATTATATTATTATATTAATACTATATTTAAATATTAATTTTATATATATACTATAATTATATATATATAATATATATTATATCTAATATTATATATAGATATGTATATATATATCTATATATATAAACTATATATATATATATAATATATAATTAATTTGGGTATTATTTATATATATTATATCTATTATTATTATATAATACTTAATATATATATATATATTATATACTATATATAATTATATATTAATTATATAATATTATATATAATATAATATAAATTAATATATATATATATATTTATTAATAATATATTATATTTATAATATTATTTAATTATCATATGTATATTTATTAATATAAGTAACTTGTATTTGTAAATTTCCTCTGAAGTAAGTTTTTTCACCATGCTGGATCCCGAATGTGGAAAAAACGACGCAAAAGCGTACGGGAGTTCGTAGTACTACAGAACACGACGAGACTAAAGAAGAAACCAGAGAATACTTCTACTGTCCAAGCAGGAAGCATTACTAGTCGTGTATTTAATCCGACTCTCACGTTCACGGTAGTCGTAAGGTAGCCTAATAACAGAGGCACTAGACGCCATTGGTGTACATATATTGTAAATATACCAAGAACATAGGTATTATTTCCTAGGGTCAATAGGATCGAATCCCTTATGAAAACTTGATGAGGAAATCGAGTATAATATGTGATAGTTAGTTTGTCAAATTAAATCCAAAATCCAAGCGACACTAATATTTGCATATTTAATCTATATGTAACATATTGAACTTCCCGGTTCATTGACTGTAGTTACTTTATTCAACATATTGCAGCGTATCAAGCTTGATTTGGCGCCTTAGACGCTTCGAAGTTAAGCATTGATAGACGTGGCGTTAAGAGCACGAATTAATGTCCTATTCTAGCCTTAACATAGTTCATAAATAAATGTAATTTCTTCGGTATCTTATACTTTTGTCTACTTAACATATTTTATGTACTAATACGTTATTATCCGTTACTATTGGCGTTGAATAGATATCCAACACTTGCTACGTATCATCTGTATATTGTCCTAGGATCTCGTAATTCCCATAACATATGGTATAGGTAAATAATAATTCTCATAATGGATGCACCGTTTACATACATATATTATACAATTTTAATTTCAGGTTCAATATGATTCCTTATGCTTATTAGTATATATATTAGTATATATTATATTAATTATATATAATATAATAATTATATATTTATAATAATATATATAAATAATTATAAACTTTAAATGTAATATAAATAACGGTATGATATTTTATTTTCATAAGAATATTTAAATATTTAATAATAATAAATCAATTTAAATAATAAAACTTTATAAGTTATTCCATTAGAATTATAGATATTAATTTCTTTAGAGCACTTTAAAAGATATAATATAAAATTATAATAATTATAATAATAATAATATATAATATATTATAATTTATATATATGAATAGTATAATAATAATAACTCAATAACTCTATATAATACTAATATAAATTAACTCACTAAATAATATACCAAAAACTGAATATAACAATTAACATACAATCTACATTAATAATTAATATATTTTAATATAATTAATGAAATAAAATTAAAAATATATGAATTTATATTTTAGGAATAGAAATTATCTTCCTATTCAATGTAAATTAATATATAATTAATAATTAATTAATAATATATTATAGTAATAATAATAATTTAATAATTAATATATAAATATAATATAATAATATATTGTATTACTAATATTAATATATAATACATATATAATTATATATAATAATATCAATAATAAAATTATACATATTATATATTTATAGGATAATTTAATAATTAATTTTAATAATTAATAATAATAATTAATATAATTTATATAGTATATAACTTAATATTATAATATAAAATATTTCATAAAATATTAAAAATAAGTAGGTAAGGTTTAAAAACTATCTTTGGAGAAGTTTCATTAAAAATGGAAAAGCAAAAGTTTGCCCAAATTGTAAATATACATATTATATGAATAGTTTATTTTTAGGCTTTGGCTACTATAGGGTGTATAAAAGTATCCGATATTTTTTTACCTAGGAAATGTTCTAGGATGATTAATGAAAATCTGATTGTTTTCCTTCTCTCTCATATTGCGATGCTCTCCATATTTTCATTAGTTTTATGGTCATCACAGCATATCTTTTTAGTTTGAGATTTTTGACTTAAACCCCAAAAATTATAGAATACTGAAGTATAGTTACCCTAGGAATAGAATTATGTAAACGCTCCCTCTCCCTCAATATACCCTCTACTTACGAACTTAAGAACTTGTTTCTCTTACAATATGGATTAACTTACTCCATCGTACTAATTGTTTAACTACACTTTAAAAGCAGCCATGTACGTTTTAACCCTCCGAGAAGACACTATCTGTTCCTCGGTAAATTAATTTACTCAAATAACATCCCTGGAGTAAATAATACAGATAGTTATGATATTTAACGATATTTTCTTTAGTCTTCAATATTTTTATTGTTAAAATCTTTCATTACAAAGGGAAAAATTCAAATAATTGTCTCTTAGTGTGAATCTACCCATATGGTTATAATTATCTTTTTGCTGTGAAGGAGAGTTTTTGTAATTAATTGATGTATATTTACGAACCAAGATTGTGGGAAAATTTTGAGGGGGAGAGAGCAAAAATTCAAGGAGTTGTAAAATACCTCTCCCGCTGTACCTCTCTCACTCCCCAAATATTATTTAATAATTTGTCTCCGTATACACTGCACGCCACATCTCTAGAAACAGAGTATGATTTCTCAGGGCCGTGAGTGATTACATTTCATACAAGAATTAAATATTATCAACTCGTACTTTCTACTTACATTTATGTTATCCTATATATCTCACTCTATAATGATTTATTGTGTGTTTTATAGTCACTCTCGATTCTTGATATACTACCTATGTATCATTTTATATACTCGAATTTATACTCTACTATATATTCTCTGCTAACCAATTAAAGGAAATACTATCTCATATATGTCTAAGGCGATATAGTGTTTCAAATATTAGTTTTTATATATAGATAGTATATATATCTAAATTATCTTTCATACATATATTACTCGACTTATGTCTAGCGATAATATGGCCATATGGGTTTAACTGAGATATTATAAATATATTTTTGATACAATAATACCGAATATGTATAGCTAGATTATATGTCATATTTTATTAACGGATAGATAATATCAACTATTTAGGTATGTGCATAAATTATATTATATTATTATACAGTGTTTTATTGAACAATTAAAAGTGTGTTTCGAATTAGTTGTAACGATATATATATATCAAGATATTTTCTAAACTACATACTATTTATATCCTGATTGTTCTTACAGTAAGATATAATGGTCCGCCACTTTTATGGTGTACGAATTTTATAAGTATAAGCATGTATGTTTGTCTAACCACACAGTAGAAATTTTTTTAGTGCCCGCTAGACATGTTATCGCTTGCGGTGATCTCGGATATCGTTTCGGATATGTTTTAACGACTATATACTCGCGTATCTCTCTTCTAACAAGTTACTGCTACTGTGAAGTTAGCTTCAATATACTCTCTGGAGAGTAGTCGACCAGAGTGATTCTCCTCGGCCCAAGACTCTCTTAACATTTATGAAATGTTATGTTGGTTGAAACTGAACTGATACATTCTCGAATAGGACACTTCTTTGTTGTGCTCCTACAATTCCAATACCCCTTTTTAATATCGATTATAGTATATTTATAAATTTAAATAATGCAACATTATAGTAGTATTGTGAAGTTTATATTGATTATAGCCATTTAGACTAATAATTTATATGCCCCGATGTATTCCCCGGATTTTAATATATGGATATTTTTATAAGGCATAGTGGGATTATATATTAAGTTATTAATTATATATTTATTATATTAATATATATTATTAATTTATATATAATATTAATATTACTAATTAATATATATAATATATATTAATAATATTAATATATCATAAATAGTTTATTATATATATATTTATATATTATATATATTATAATAATATATATTTATATTATATACTATATATATATATTATAAATATTATATATATATATTATATATGATTATATATATACTATATATATATTAATTATTATATTATTATCTATAAAAATGGATATCTTTTATAATATCAAATTTTATATGAACTGTAACGTTATATACTTTCTCATAAGTTTCTATAGGTATATTATAATATATTAATTATTTACTTACTTTTTATATTATTTGAGCTTCAAATTGTAAGAAGATTTTATAGGTTTATGTATATATGCCTAGTATTTATTAATCTAATTTATTAGCGGTGTGGTAAGCATTATAGTGTTATAGGTTAGGTTACTATACTATTAACTATATAATATTATACGTTTGATTCTGTTGATCGAATAACCCCGTAACTTATAAACTCGTTCATTATATATTATTTTTTATTCGTACTAATTACTACTGCGCAATACTCACGTGATCAACCCGCGGTTGTTACTTTAGTATCTGCCTACAACCGCAACTTACTATACCTGTCAGCCGTGCGTCACCAATGTAAAAGCTAACTGTGATATCTTCTCAATGCTTATATTCAGATGCAATCGCGGTTAGTCATGTTGTCCTCTCCAGTGTATAGTTATATCTTTTTTTATGCATATATGTAAATAAATAATTACTATAATTATTATACTTATGCTATCAAAACTTGCTCTCTCTCTCTTCTCTCTCTCTCTATCTCTCTCTCATCTTAAATATCTCACTCTCTCTTCTCTCTCTCTCTCATTCTCTTCGTCTTATCTCTCTTCTATCTTCTCTTCTGCTTTCTTCTCTCATCTTCTCTCTCTCTCTTTTATTATTCATGAAAAATCAAGGATTCAGTTTGTTCTTTACTTTCCTGAAATACGTTCTAAGATAAGACACTAACTAGTTTGTGATTTTATTACTAATTGAATATATTATCGTTATTTGGAGCTATTGTTGAAGAGATTGCTAAACAAATAAATGTATAGTTATGAATTACTGAAAAACCATCTATATCATACATATGTATACTATACTGTACTAGTATATAAATTTATACCCTAAACTACAGTTTATTTCTGTAACTCATAGATTTGAGGCTGAAGAGAGGAATTAATATCAGTGCGGTTACATATACACAATATTAAATATTCAGAGTTATAACTTATTCGAATAGATTGATTATAATTTGTCATTAAAGAACTCGTGACGTTTCCTGTTGTTAAAGACTCCAGCATTACAAACGTACTTTACTTAATAGATTGCTCGATTATAGAAAGGAAATTTGTTAATACAATTTATAATATATTATATATCAAAATATGTTAATTTAATTTTAAATATTATCAGAATGAAATCAACAAAACAATAGTAGAGTAAGAACTTTCGTACATGAATTAATGTAGTGAAAAACGAACTGTATCCATCTATTCATAATATAGTCGTTACTCGTTATAAGAAGGAGAGGTTGTTATACTGAAGCGAGAATAGTTTAATATATATCTCTTCATAACATCCAGCACAAAATCTCTGTTGTTTCCATAATAATCCATTATCATCAAGCCTTAAATTTGTGTAGTTTTATAGATTTTAATGAAAAGTAGTGAGCAAAATCCTAGGCTTATATCATCACTTGATCCCAAAATTGTTCCCTAATTTAACATACAGTATGAAAATAAATTCGAAGAGTTGAAGGACGATGGTTAAAAAGCATATTTGCATGCCCATCTAGTACTTTACCAAAGCGAACAACTTTTCAACGTGCATGGCATTATTTATGACCGAGAGAAGGATGAATTAAACAGAGAACAATGCAGAAAAATTGTTATTTCCTTAAACTTAACTTGGCGCGATTCTAAAGTGCAATTACAACTTTGCGCGAAAAACTAAAGGAAGCCTCATTTAGCGGGATGCTTTCCGGTTTCACAGGGTAGAGGATGGGGCAAGTGAGATTATGTTTGCATTAGTGCATGAGTTGCCTCCGTTCCAGCACCCTTGGTAACCCCTAGGAACAGTGGCTAATTTCCACATTTAAATGACAAGCAAATTGCAATAATATGACATGCTACATATAAAGTATTAAAAATATTAATATAAAAAAATAAAAAAAAAAAAAAAACTATAAAAAATAATTGATAATAAATAATAATAATAATAATAAATAATAATAACTATAATAATAATAATAATAATAATAATAATAATAATAATAACAACAAGAGGCACAACTATTATGAAGATTTTATTATTTATTCATTATATATTATTATCTATTATTATTATTATTTACTTTTATATATTTATTATTATTAATTTATATTATTCGTAATGATTTATTCTATTATTTATATTTTTATTAATTTTTATTATTATTATTATTATTTATTATTATTATTATTATTATTCATTGATTATTATTTATTATTATTATTAATATAATTGATTAGTAGTTAGTTAGTAGTAGTAGTAGTAGGTAGTTAAGAAAAAAGTAGTTAGTAGTAGTCAGTAGTAGTAGTCAGTGTATAGTTCAGTAGTTTAGTAACACTCGAAGCAATGGTTAGAATTTTGTTTCTATTGCGTAACCGCACCTGTTGCGGTTATTGGAAAATTTACCAAAACAGCATTACTGCAAACCGCCGTGTGTTGAAACAATTTAAGAACAGCAATAAAAAACCGCAAACCGCGTTATTATGAAAATTTACAGCTTCGCTCTCCTTTACCTGAATATATATATTATCATATATTTTATATGATAATATATATAGTATATAATATCTAATAAATAGTAGTATATAATATATATATATATATTATATATATATATATATATATATTATTATATATATAGTATATATATCATAGCTATAGAGTAATCATCTCACTTAATATCAGTGTTCGGTATTTTTCTGCAATTTTTTAGGTTAGGTTAGGTTTTTTTAGTGGTCTAGTTTGTAGTAGGTTATGTTAGATTTTGTGTTTTAGCATTTAGGTGCATAGGATGATTTAGGTTAGGGTTAGGTTTAGGTTAGCGTTAGGTTTTAGGTTAGGGTTAGGTGAGGTTCGGTCTAAGTTCCTCCCGGTTAGGTGTAGTTAGGCTAGGTTAGGTCTCAGGTTTCGGCTTATTACGTTAGTGGTCTAGTGGATTTTAGATGGTTAACTTACGTAAGTAACCAACCTTACTAACCTAACCTAACTAAAACAAAAAATAAAGAAAAAACCTGAAAACTTGAAATTTAAGGTGGAGGAAACTACATTGAGGTATACAATGTCATGTATAATAATGATTAGTAATGATTTATATATAGTATTATAGTGAGTAGTACGTAATTTAGGTGATGCTTAATTATAATATTAAAGTGACATCTAAACAAGGATCGAACACAACCCAGATAAATTTAATAAATAGTATTATATATATATATATTATATTATTATATAGATATATATATCTGATGTTGGACATTTATAACTTTATATATATGATTAAGAACGTATGAGAGGATAGAGATTAACTTACCTTACTTAACCTAACCAAACTTATATTAGTGGGATTTCTTACCTCTGATCTTTCTCGTATTTCTAATTGGAAGGAAAGAAAATATGACTGTTTTCAATGCTTCAATAACTCAATATCTCATTTACCTACTCGACGAAATCTTCCACATCTCTGCAAATGCTTCTAATACAAAATGGAAACCTTTTTCTCTTCTTATTCTTGGTAACAAAACGGAAACCTTTTCTCTTTTTATGTCTTTGGTAACGTTTTTTTTTTTTATCGTAGACCTTTATTGGAGAGGGTCAATTGTGACATTGTTTCTCAAACTAAACAAACTTCTCAGAGCTTTTCTGTTTTGGAGGTCACTTCAAAATAAATTCATACCAAACCAGTTGCTTGATTTATAAGGATGGTCATTCGTAGTGAATTAACTATATTCATCGTGTGCTTTGGAGTTTTCCCCTTAAACAAAGGAAATAAAAGATTGGCAGTGTCTCCCCAGAAGGAACTCTATCTATGGGCAAAAGATTTTCAGGAGAATATATATTTATATATATCTATATCCCTTCTATTATATCATATATAGTAGATATATTAATCTTATCTATATATAATACTATATATATAGTATATATATATACTATACTTTATTATGTTCACGCTTTCACGGCAGTAGCCAATTCAAGAAGGAAACTTCTCTAGGTAATTTCTACCTAGGGCCGGCTAGCGAATCGAACCCAGGCCATTAATGTGATCTGTGGCATCTACCGATTGAGCCCGGCTAGCCGGAGTAGCGTAGCTTCAGCGATCGATGGTGTTGAAACGAGGTTTAGACGGGTTTCTCCCGGAAGGATCCTTGAGTATTGAGGATAATGAGTAGTTTCAGTGAAGCAAAGGAGGAAAATTCCGAGTTTGGTTAATTAAACTGAATGGTCTTGCACAGACCTCTTTTGGATGAGTGAATGTAAGCCACTGCTTCGTCCATAGAATTCTCTTGACACTTTACTGATTTCTTCGATGCTCCTTTATCTTGGCATACGTCTTACGCTTACCATGCAATTACAGCTAGGAACAGCTGCTTCCGCACTTTAATCACTATGTAATCTTATTTGGGAAAGCTGACTTAAATTGCTTTCTTAAGCCGAGCCTCATCTTTTTATGCAACTAAAACGGGACTTAAAATGGTGGTATAATAGGTATATGATCAGTTACTAAGGCTTATACTCATATAAATAGAAATCTTCATTGTTATGAATCTTATTATTTATCTATTTTAGTAGTGTCCTTCCCATTTATCAAATGGCTATTAAAACATTTGCTGCTTACTAGTTATCTCTTAGTTGGCAAACTAGCCATCTTGTACAACCATGTGGCATTTCTCACTGATTGTCCAATTAGCTGTTGAAAAACAAAAAAAAACATAAAACTTTAAATAGTATATTTGTCTAACCTCTGCTCTCTTCACCATCTGGTACTGACTCCCTATCACCTATATGGACTATATTTCCAAAATTCAGATGAGGATCAGTTTAGAATAACCTTGGATCGTTCTAGATTAGCCTTATTGGCACATAGATCACTAGAAAAGACTTTATCATGTTTTTTTTTTTTAATAAATTTTTTATTAAAGCCAAAAAATAAAATTATTTCACTTAGTATTGTAGGTTAATAATTCTTCTCAGAACTGCAGTTTTGGTCGGGTAAATCATAATACATTGCATTTTATATAATCTATATATTTGTTATATTATTATTATTGAATATATTAAAAATTGATTTAGTAATATAAAAATTTAAAAAAAAAATTTACTATTTTATATTATGTATTAATGTATTTAATTTTATGTTATTGTATATTATATTATATATATATATATTATATATATATATATATTATATATTATATATATATATATATATATATATGATTAATAGGTATGTATTTATTTACATTTTATATATTAGTATAATTTAATATTATTTCTATATATATATTATATAGATATTAATATATCCGCTATCTATATATATATCTACTATCACCTAATTACTTACTATATATATATATATTATATATATATTATATATATTATTATAGTATATATATATAGTATAATATAATTATAGTTAGGTTATATATATATATATCTATATATATATTATTATATATATATATATATATTATAGTATACTTATTACCATTAACCTTTTTTAACATTAATTATTTACTTTCAATAATAACAAACATTTTCTGCCATAATGAAATATTTTTGTAAAATCAAGGAGTTTGCCGCTGTTTATGGGGAACATGCAAGGTGGAACAAAAGACATGGCGCTCGCAAATTAAAAGAGAAAAATACAAACTGTCTATTTGCGTTCTAACTTTATACTTTCAATTTTCCAACGCTTACAAATCAGAAATTTTTGCATATCTTCTTCTAGATTACTTTTTGCTATTAAGATGGGTGTTTTTCTCTTCTTCTCTTCTCTCTCTCTCTTCTCTCTCTCTCTTCATGCTCTCTCTCTCATCTCTCTCTGCTCTACTCTTTCTCTTTCACTCTTTAACTCTAGTCTTCATCTTACTCTTTTATCTGTCTCTGTCTCTGCTTTCTGCTATCTCTCTCTCATTTCTTCACCTCTCTCTCTCTCTCTCTCTCTCTTCTCTCTCTCACTTTCTTTCTCATCTCTTCACTCTCTTTTCCTATCTAATTCTCTCTATTGATGAATCTTGAGAGATTCTATAACGAGATTCTGCTCGTCTCTCTCTCATCTCTTTCTCTCTCTCTCTCTCTCTCTCTCTTCTTCCTCTCTTCTTCTCGGTCTCTCTCTCTCTCTCTCTCTCTCTCTCTCGTCTCTCTCGCTCTCACTTCTCTCTCTATTATCGTGAATTCTGTCTCTCTCGACTGGTGATCTCTGTGTTTCGTATTCTGTCCTAGTAGATGCTACGTAGCCCTCTTCTCTCCTTCTCTGCTGTCTACATTTCTGATCCTCGTGAGAGACGAGAGAATGAGAATTGTATTATTACTATTTTAGAAGAGAGAGAAGTCCAGACATGTTAGGATATAATAGAGATTCTCGCTCACTGAACACTCGTACGTATACTGTGGAACCCACGATTGACTCAAGCGACCTCAAATAGCTCAATAAATATAATTTCTTAACTGATTCACAATCTCATATATTTACCAAATACTATATTATATATATAATTATATAATATATATATATATACAGTATTGGTGTGTGTATTTATTTTTATATATATTTAGTTATTATTTTATTTATTTTATTTATTATTTATTTATTTATTTATTATATTTGATTAATACATATTTATATTATTTATTGGTATTATTTAATAATATTATCGTTCTCTTTAATGATATATTTTATAACTAATATACATAATATTATCTAAATAAATTTAAATATTTATCATTTTTTATTCTATATCTCTCTCTCTCTATCTCTGCTCGTCTTCATCTCTATTATATATATATATAGAACGCTATCGTCTTTCCCCACTATTATCATCATTTCTCCTATTGCTCTCTTCTTCTTCTCTCTCTTCTCTCTCATCTTTCTCTTCATTGTTAGAATATAATATTAACATAATATTTACTATCCTACAGCATTTCTCATCTTTAATTCATATTAGTTTAATAATAGTTGGCATAATTTTTTTTTTAAATATTTTCCTACTCTCGACTCTCATCTCACACACTTCACACATAACTAACGTGCAACTCAAGTATATACTTATATAATATTATTATATATATGTATATATATTATTATATTATTTATATATAATAAATATTATTAATATATAATTATAATAATAATATATATATATATATATTTTTATTTATATTTATATATTATATATTAATATATTATATATATATATACTTAACTTAAAAAATTTATTATTATTAATGTTTTATATATAGATTTTCTTATTTGTGGAATTCATTACTTAATTATATCTGGGTTCTTTAATAATTTCTCCTTCTTTGTTATCTAAAGGAGTCAGCTGTTATTATATTGGAATTATATAGGTTACATGCCTCTCGTAATTGAAACTTTTGTGAATATATTAATGGTGATTCTGTTGGTTCACTCTTTTTGTCTAGTTTACCCTAAATTACTCTGTAAAACAACATTGTTATCGTATTTAGTTGGAATTGTATACTATACATAAGTTAGGAATTCATACATATAAACACTAAGTATGTATATTTATATTTATTCATTTCAAATTTTGCATACGTTTAATAAGTGAAGCAAGGATAGATGATGAAAGTTGAGATGTATCATTCAAAGGAAGAGGCAAATATGATGTAGAGAGTGATGCATGAGAGTAGATAAGAGAATTAGTAGACAGTGTGTGTAGTATTAGTAGTACGTTATTATAGTAGTCTTTTAATCATGTGTTCACTTCGCAACACATCAGTTCATGAGTGCACCTCTCTCACCTGATATCAGAGGAGCCCAAGCGACTCTACGAGAAAAAACGCACTTTGTATCTGGATCTTCTCATTTGTTAGCCAAGACTTCATTATATTCCTAGGGCTATATAATTTTTTTTATATAAATTAGTGATTATTGAAGTATTTCTATGTTATCAAGCATTAATATAAAATTGTAGGGAAGGATATATTGTTATATATAGTCTGTTATATAATAGATACTGTGAATATGGGTGTAAGTTTTTATAATGAACTTTGCCCGTGATTAGATCTCTGATGATAAAGCTAGGCATATTATTTTTGTATGATATAGTGGTATGATTACTTTATATATTTTTGATCCTTATTTTGGTATAACTCCGTTAGGATTGCTGATATAGTTATATATATAATATATATAATATATAATATATAATTAGGAATAACCTAGGTTTTGTATTAGTGTCGCAATATAGATATAATATATTAACAGAATTATTCGCCTTCGCGGTATTGGATTAATAGTGGAGCCACTTAACTTGCTTAATTAGTGATAAATATGTAGTTATCACGGAATTCTCGTATTCTTAGCCACTGAAACACACTCGAATCGATTAGCAGACTAAAGACTTAGAGAAAGTCTTCTAATAAAGAAGGAAAACCTAATAAGAAACTATTAAGTTTTTAAGTGTGTATACTGTCGACTTAATGAAATGATATTGGTTTATGGTGATGTGTAAAGAACTGATAAAGGTCGAGTGTGGTCAAAAGGTGTTATTATATATCTATACCAGTTTAGGGTATGTTTTTGGTTTATAGTAAGTGTAGATTGGTATGTAATTTCTAGATTTTACTATTGGTCAGTGGGATATACGTAATGAATGAATTTGGTATGTCATTCTTTACTATAAGTGATATTACAATTTGATATTTTGATTTTCTTCAGAGGCTGTATATTAATATCTGTTGGAATGTAGCCACAGTTTCTAAGTATACAATGAATTAAGTAAGTCCTGAGTATAATTTTGTATTTATGCTCAGATTGTATTTATATATATAATATACATATATATATATATAGGTTATCGAGTCTGTATAATTATTCATAGTTTAATAGGTTATATATGTCTTTGTAGAATGATATATAAGTTTATTTGAATTTGGAAATAGTTATGGGTATAGGTAAGGGTAGTGGGTAAGCTGTATAAAAGGTATAATACAGGAACTCGTGAAGATCACATGTATATGTGACTCCCTTGAGGGTCTAATTTACTATCAAGCTTTTTACGGTTTTGGAGACTGTGATAGTGTTGTATAGTACACCTATGTATTAACTAAGTTACGTTATAAGATATTAGATACATTTAAGATATCATAGGATTTTTTTGATAATGAATTATGTGTATGTATAGTATTAGTTATTTATTTCCGTATAGCTTTTCTAATGTTCATGCAGAACGTATATATTATGAGTTTAATTGGAATGTGATGTTTTTTTATCCGCTTTATCATGGTTCTGTGTACTGTTGTAGGTATATTAGAATATGGTGTGATAAGTTGGGATATTTTTGATAAGGCTAAGGTTGGATTGATTTTTGGGGATGTGAATAGTGGTAGTGTTAGGATTTTGTGAGTTTGATCTCTAAATTTGTTATGACATAGGAGTGGAATAAAGGGAGTAAAATATATTGGGTCAGGTATGAGATAATAGTATAATTGTTTGGTATTTTATTCTTGTGTATTTAATTTGGTTTATTGTAACATATAATTGTTTTTATCCCGAGGATGAAGGAATTTTAGTATATGGTATAATAATAATATGACTCATCACATACGAATTTTGTATCGAAATATAATTATTCTGTTATACATGAATTGAATTAGAGGGTGGTCCTCATATAAGAATGTTTCCTGTTGGTGAACTAGTGTAGTGTATTTAGTCTCAACAACCTGTTAGCTCGATGAGGAAAATAAGTGAACCGTGAACAAGCTGGGTGGTATTTTTTTATTCATCGATTCATTTTAGTTTCAAATGTCAGCTGACAGTTATTTAGTGATAGAATAGTGTGTTTGAATATGTTTATTATTGTACAGGGAAAATGTAATTCATGAAATGAACAGTGTTTGTATTGATTATAATGAAAAGATATAAGATATAGATAATTACTGTATTTATTAAAGAAATTTTGAATTGTTTGAAAGATCACATAAAAAAGATCGAGACTTGATTGATTTTTAATTTGTAAAAACCACGTTTTTGTTTTTTGTTTTTTTTAAGTCTATTAAGATGTTGATAAAGATTCGAGGTCATCCGAAGCATCCGCAATTCACGACTGTGTAGGCTGATTTTCTATGTGAAAACTGGATTTAATTTTTCGTGTTT
>JABUQX010059678.1:5000-7500 GCA_015478945.1 Trachelipus rathkii | reverse complement strand
ATATATATATATATATATATATATATATATATATATATAATATAAATATATATATATATATATATATAATATAACTCATATATATATATTTATATATAATATATATATATATATATATATAATATATATATATAATAATAATATATATATATATAATAATATATATAATAATATATATATATATATATATGTGTATATATATGTGTGTGTGTGTGTGTGTGTGTGTGTGTGTGTGTGTGTGTGCGCGCGCGTGAGTGCGTGTGTGTTTCAAAAAAGAGAGCATTGATGACCGTAAAGCATTAATCTAGAAAAATTAAAAAAATTTACAATAATTTTAAAAAAGTTATGTAACTTACCTTTACAATTTTATTTAAAAGAAAGTCCGCTCTTCTATCTTTTGATTGAGCAAATTTATCAATCACTTTATTATTAAAATCTTGTATGCCCATAATAAAGTCTTTCTCGATCGAAAGCATTGCTAAGGCGGAAAGTCTTTCTTGCCTCATGGTGTTTCTAAGAAAGGTTTTAATCCTTTTTAAATAAGGAAAACAGCGCTCTGCTTTGGACGTTGTCATCGGAATGGTTATTAAAACTTTCAATAGTTTCACACTTTTACTAAAAGAGGCTTCCAAGTGATTTTCTGTAATGAAATCGAATAAAGCTATGGCTCCAGACATAGAGCGAAATTCTTCTAGGCTATAAATTATAGATAGTTCTGTTTTAAGTTTCTTTATGTCAATGAAAGTGTACACTTTACAGGTTTCATTTACATTTTTCTCAGGAAAGAAATAACGTGGCAACAATTAAATGTCCTGAGAATGTAAATCTATCTTTTATCTGACAAATAATTGAGAGATGATTGATAGAGGGATTTGGCAGGGTGTGTAAAAGGAGGGGTTTGAAAGTAAATGTAGATAAGAGTAAGGTTATGGTTGTGAGTGAGGACAGTCCTCAGTGTGAAGTTATGTTAGATGGTGAGCAGCTGGAACAAATGTCTGAGTTTAAATATTTAGGGTATATGTTGGATGAAAAGGAACGGATGATGCAGAGTGTAGTAGGAAAGTTGTGAATGGTAGGAAGATGGCTGGTGCAATTAAATCCTTGGTAGATGTAAAGGACTAAGTGTTGAGTGCGCTAGGGTCTTACATGAGGGTATGTTGTTACCTGTGTTAATGTACAGTAGTGAAACTATGGTCTGGAATAAGAGGTATAGATCTAAAGTACAATGTATTCGGATGGACAATCTTAGGGGTGTGTTAGGTGTGAGAAGAATTGATAAAATGAGGAATGAACGTATTAGGGAGTTGTGTGGTGTGAAGAAATGAGTAAATGAGAGAATAAACGAGAGTACATTGAGATGGTTTGGTCATGTGGAAAGGATGGATGATAGTCGGTTGGTTAAACGGGTGTATAGTGGTGAGTGTGTTGGGAATCGACCGGCTGGGAGACGAAGAAAAAGTGGATTGAGTCAGTAAAGGAATGCCTGGAGGAGAGGAATGTGAGTTTGGCAGAGGCGAGAAGAAAGGTGCATAATAGGAGTGAATTTCGGGGTTTTGTAAGGAGGTATGGTTGCTGGTTTTGTTCAGGGGATGAACCCCACATTGACGAGATGTTACAGTGAGGGTACGTCGCAGTCCATTATAATAATAATAATAATAATAATAATAAAATAATAATAATAATAATAATAATAATAATAATAATAATAATAATAATAATAATAATAATAATAATAATAATAATAATAATAATAATAATAATAATAATAATAATAATGATAATAATATATATATATATATATATATATATATATATATATATATATATATATATATATATATAAATATATATATATATATATAATAATATAACATATATATATATATATATATATATATATATATATATATATATTTAGCAATATATATATATATATATATATATATATATATATATATATATATATATATATATATATATATATACAGATATATATAATTATATATATATATATATATATATATATATATATATATATATATATATATATATATATATATATATATATATATATATATATATAATAATAATAATAATAATAATAATAATAATAAAAAAAAAATATTAAGAAATGAGAAGAGAGTTAATTTTTTTATATCGTTTATTTTTCAAAACTTGAGTTGAGACAGGCCCTGCAACGAAGTTTTCCCTATTTAGTCAATGTTAAATCATTTAAAACATTTTCATAATATTTCGTTCAGTATCCCGATGAGATACGTTAAGGAAAGTTGCATTTATAATTGCAACGCGCCTCCATGTTGTCTACTGACACACGTGTAAGCGTTATATATATATATATATATATATATATATATATATATATATATATATATATATATATATATATATATATATATATATATATATTTTCTTTATAATAATAATATATATATATATATATATATATATATATATATATATATATATAATATATCTTTAT
>JABUQX010059677.1:47500-50000 GCA_015478945.1 Trachelipus rathkii | reverse complement strand
CTTTAAAATGTTGAAATACTTTACTCGGCTTATACTTATGTTGTGACATTTTCATGTTGAGGGTTTTCGTTGTGTATCCGATATAAGCGGCATTGCATCCACTTTCAGGACATTGAAATCGGTACACAACGTTACTACGACTGCTGAGGTGATGAGCGTGGCACGCTCTAGGATTATTACCATAATTCAGAGAGAGTATCGAAGGAAGCAAGAGGAAAGCTCATAGGTATAAGGGTTGCTTACCTGGTAAATATTAGCCAGAAAAAAAAGAGGAAGAAAACAATTTAAAATTGACTTTAAAAGGGCAAATTAAAGCAAAAGACGGGAAGAAGCTTATATTAAGATCTTACTATAAGCTATTGAAACTGAGCTAGTGCTTCTCCACTCTTGAAGCGCTTTCGGATGGTGAGAGTAGTAACGTTGTTTACCGATTTCAGTGATCTGAAAGTGGATGCAACGACGTTTATATCGGATACACAAAGAATATCCTCAACATGAGAATGTCGCACATAATAAAAGCCGAGTAAAATATTTCAACATTTTAAAGAAGAACACCACAAAAATACCGATAACACCATAAAAGAAAACTTCTCCATTGCAGCAAGAAAAAATTAATTAAATGTGATAAATATAAAATATAATGAAATGCCCAATTTTTTTAACATCTTTAATTAAATAACAAAAAGGTCAATGTACGTTAACTTTTCTAACTTTTCATCTTTATTTTTTGCTGCGTATTTATTCCTGCCATATACACGTTTCCCCGTTAAAATCAATCCTTTAATAGTTGTACCTTAGTCATCTAGTTCGTCATATTATTTATTTAAATTATAATGTATAAAATAAAACTTCATATTTATTACATTTTCACACTGAATATCTGTTTTCTTTAATATATATATATATATATATATATATATAATATATATATATATATATATATATATATATATATATATATAGTTATATATATTATATATATATATATATATATTATATATATATATATATATATATATTATATAGTA
The DNA here is from genome assembly GCA_015478945.1 of Trachelipus rathkii. Lineage (NCBI taxonomy): Eukaryota > Metazoa > Arthropoda > Malacostraca > Isopoda > Trachelipodidae > Trachelipus > Trachelipus rathkii. The sequence continues at coordinate 48,972 of JABUQX010059677.1, read as the reverse complement.
TATATATATATATATATATAATATATATTATATATATATATATATATGACTTTACAACTTTATGGGGGTTCTTCCAAATTTCAAGTTCAAATTTAGTATCTAGAAACTCGTTTAGCAAACCTATTTTAGGATTTTTGGTGGGAAGTCATAGAGGAAAGTTTTTAGTTTTTTTTCTGCACATTTTGATTGAAAGAGAGATTGTGGAGACTTCAGAATAGCTTGTAGGGATCCAGGGACGGTTGGAGTATTTCCAATAATTAAAAATGGGTAATTCCTTCTGAGTTTAACCCAAGAACAATAAAATTTTTTTTTGTTTCTATAACACTAAACGAAGGTTGCTTCAAACCCCATTTTCATTTTTTTTATATATATATATATATATAAATTATGCTATTATATCATATATGCCTTGTTGAGGAGTATTGGCTAGTGTATCGTATACTTGTGGTGATTATTACTATTTGTTATATACGCTGTTTATATTTATATGCGGTATGACCATATATGATGGTCGGACGTTATTATTGTTTTATTATGTACGTCTAGGTGTATTACTTCTACTCATGATCAGTTATAGATATATATATATAATTATGTATATATAATACTTTATATGCGTATATATATATAATAGTAGTTATATATTATAGATGATATATATATATATATATTTTATGTAAATAATTAAACGTAAATACATTTTTAAGCTATGTTAAAAAATATATGTTATAAATACGTAAGTTGATAATTGCAAACTCTTTCTAAAAATAAAGTATTTATTCCGTTGCCACGATAGACAGGCAAATAAATTTATAAATGAAACATTTTTAATTTTCGAAATTGAGAACTGTTCTTGGCTCGCCTATAGTTATATCAATGGGAGTGTCAATTTTTGGGTAAGAACAGTCTCAGTCTCCTGGGGGCCATCATGGATTGTATGAGAGAGGGCTAAAAAAACGATTAATTTTTGTAACTAAAAATTAACTTTTTCGTGAAAATTATTTCTGTATTTTTTAAATTTACATATGCACTCTTGTTTGATTATATATATATAATATATATATTATATATATATATATTATATATATATTATACTATATATATATATATATTATATATATATATATATATATATATATATTAATTATATATATTTTTTTTAACAGTTACCAACTCACGGGCCGAGCCCCTTTTCAAGGAGGGGGCAGAAAATAAAACAAGGAAAACCCCACCCAATCCCAGCCCAGCCTAAGGCAAATCTCTCAGGTGAGCGCAGGCGTGGGGCTTAAAGAGAGGAAGATTAAATATAGTTGGAAAAACAGAAGAAGGTCAAGGAGTTCTACAGAACAGAAGTAGCTGGAAAGAAAGAGGCACCCCAACGAACAAGTCTGGGGTTCTCAATACTTACGCTCACGCAAAATTCATGCGAGAGCATGGCACCCCTTGTATTCCGAGGGCGACGCATGGAAGTG
>JABUQX010059677.1:22500-32500 GCA_015478945.1 Trachelipus rathkii | reverse complement strand
ATCCATTTTCACCAATCAGCAATGACCGAAGATGAGCTAAAAGCAATTCAAATTGACTTGATATTCCTCATCCTACTGTAATCCAAGACTTACAAACTCGCTGGAACAGCTCCCTTCATATGATGGAAAGAATATTGACAGTCATGGAACTCTTGCTTTATATGCTAATTCTTATTTCCCGAATTTGAAAAATAACAGGCCTGCAAAATTTAACTTATGGAAAAATTTAGGTGTTCATTATACTGGATTTGTTGCCTTTATTTCAAATATGAAATTAATTTTTTTCCCCTATCACGTACACTTATTTTAGAAAATGGGTACAAAATTTTAAAACAAACAAAATTACAAAATTTTAATAAGCAAAATTTATTTCTAACGCTTAAATTGGAATACAGAGTGCAAAATGTGTAGCTAAAATAAGGCAAAAGCATCCAAATATCATTTAAAATCACTCTAAATCTTCATAATATCGTTTCCTAATTTGTCGATAGATCTTTTGGTACTTTTCCACCTTTTGGCTTATGCTCGTAGGTGGAGTGACCCACTTTAACATCCAGCAGTAATCGGCTATCAATTTGACACTCCATCTTCCCTTATATCAGCGATTCCCAACCTGGGGGTAATTACCTCCAAAGGGGTAAAATGAGATTTTCCGAGGGGTAAAGATAGGTACAAGGATTAGATCATCGCACAGTCACAAAACAAAATTGTTAACAAAATTATCTGTATCAGATCTAACTAACTACCTAATCACTAATCATTAGTGATTAGTTAGTGAATTAGAAAATTTTAGGTAACAAATTTAATACCTAAAATACGAATACAAGCCTGCAACGCATCTCGGCTAGATCGTTGTTCGTTTGAGTAAGGCAGTAGTTCGCCCGCCGCCCATTGACCAGTGTGTGATGTGCATGTGTGATTGATCTTGCCGATTTCGTTAGCTTCTGAACATATTTTGATTTGTTTTGACGAGAACCAAAAGCAGGTGAGTGAAATAATTTTATGCTTTTTAATATCGCTTACAAAGTACTCGCACTCTCTCACGGCCGTTTGTAGCGAAGAATCTAAGCTGAGATTTCACTCATTTGGCTTAAATAAATAATTGTTTGCCTGTTTGTTATGCGCATGATTGGATACAATAAAAATTTGGAGGCAAATTCGACATGCTGTTATTCCACACAGAAGTGCGTTGGTTATCACGGGGCAAGGTGTTGCACCGAGTGCTCGAGCCTCGAGAAGAAATTGCTTTGTTTCTGGAAATGAAAAAACCGGATAAGGATAAAGAGAAAGAGTTACACGCCAAAATAACAGATAATGTAATTTATTTCCAAACTGGCATATCTTGCGGATTTCTTCGGAGAAATAAATACGCTTAACTTCACCTTGCAAGGGAATATGACGAATATTTTAACAGCTCAAGATAAGGTTGCCTTCTTCGCAAATTGCAGCTTTACCAACGCCGAGCTGGAGTTGAGGATGTTTCGATGTTCCCAGAACTAACAATGGTGCTCGACGGAAGAAATGAAAAATGCTCATTCACAGATCAAATAACTCTCCACTTGTCATCAGAGTACATTCTATCAGCAAATATTTTCCTGATTTGGAAAATCGCCAAGTACATGCTTGTGTGCTAAGACCCTTTTCAGTGGATGAAGTAATATTTCCAGATACTGAAATTGAAGACAACACACTGAAAATAGATTTCGAAACACATTTTGGGGAAAGATTGGTGACGAGTATCCATTATTATCGGGAAAAGCTTTGAAAATACTGATCCCATTCGCTACAAATTACAGGCGTGAAAGTGTATTTTCGACAATGGTGACAATGAAAACAAAAGCAAGGAACAGATTGAACTTGGAGCACGACTTAAAAGTGCATTGGACGAAGCTGCACCAAATATTAAACAAATTGTTAAAACTAAGCAATATCTCATTACTTCTTACATTACTTTTCAACATTATTTCTTGATTTAATAATAAATTGCTAAAAAACCAGGTGTTTTCTTTGTTTGAATGATTAAAATTAATTAAAAATAATATTTACTTTTCACAATTTAAAGAAAAAAAAGGCAATAGCTAAAGCTAATTTGCTTTTAAACTAAATTTTCTTGGGGGTATTTGCTAGTATCTAACCGGCTTTATGGGTAATAGCCTCAAAAAGGTTGGGAACCACTGCCTTATATCGTCTTTCCATTTCCTTTATAGCTTGGTGAAATCGTACTCCCTGTTCTTCATTCATAGCTCCTAAATTGTTTCGGAAGTAATCCATATGTAAGTTTAAAAAATGAACTTTAATGCTTATGTTGCAACCCAAGTCAGTAGTGAAAGATCGGTTTTAACGGCCGGAAGTGAAAGAGCGACCCTTGAGTAGCGTGGAAATTTTTTAATTACCGTGGGAATTTTTATTTCCCCTTCCACTCACGAAAAAAAACGCAGTTTTTTTTCGAAACAATAAAAATAAATAATAAATAAATAAATTAATAAATAAATTAATAAATAAATAAATAAATAAATAAATAAATAAATAAATAAATAAATAAATAAATAAATAATTAAGCAAAAAATAAATAAATAAATAAATAAAAATAAATAAATAATAAATAAATAAATAATAAATAAATAAATATATAAATAGAAATAAATAAATAAATAAATAAATAAAAAAATAAATAAATAAATAAATATATTATAACCGTATATGGCCCCGCACCGCACCGCACCGCACCGCACCGCACAGCACCGCACCGCACCGTACCGAACCGAACCGAACCGCACCGCACAGCACCGAACCGCACCGCACCGCACCGCACTGCACCGCACCGTACCGCACCGAACCTAGTAACGGATAGAGTTTGGTACATGGTATCTCTCTCAAACTTGACACCCTCATCGGGGGTGACGTAACCTCGTCATAGACAAGGTTACGTGGTCATGCACCCCATAGGAGGGGTGATGGCCCCAAAACCTGAGATATTGACGTAGAAGGCTGAAACTTGGTATAAGCCCTTCTTATTATTATTATTATTATTATTATTATTATTATTATTATTATTATTATTATTATTATTATTATTATTATTATTATTATTATTATTATTATTATCGCACTGCACCGCACCAACCAACACCTAGTAACGGATGGAGTTTGCTAAATGGTATCTCTCTCAAACTTGACACCCCCGTAGGGGGTGACGTAACCTCGTCGTAGACGAGGTTACGTGGCCATGCATCCTCCGTAGGGGGGTGCTGGCCCCTAAAAATGGAAAATGATCATAGAAGTCTGAAATCTGGAGAAAGGATTCGGAGTAGGAGTCGGAGTCAGAGAAGGAAAGAGTCGGAGAAGGAGTCTGAGTCAGAGGAGTCGGAGTTGACAACGGCACCGGTGCTGGAGCCGGTGCGGTGCTGAGTTAATAAATATTCGTTTAGTCCCATATTGGCATCAAAATATATGTTTATAAGGTCGTAGAACCCGAATATGAGGGTTGTAAGTTCGTAAAGGGTGTCAGGTGGACCCCCGGAGGAGGGTTCCCCGAAGAAATGCATGGAACACAAAAACAGAAGAAGATGGAGGAAGGAAGAAGGAAGAAGGATAGAGGAAAGAGTCTGAGAAGGAGACAGAGTTGGTACCAGCACCGGTGCCGGAGCCGGTACGGTGCTGAGATAGTAAACATTCGTTTAGCATCAGACTGACATTTCAATTTTCAAAATCTCGTTTTCTTTTTATAAACGTCAACTAAAATATATTGTATGCTATTTTATTTTATAATTTTCATTTTACATTTATTCTTTGTTTTCAATTTAATTTTTTTAATTTATTTTCAAATTTTTATTATTTTTTTATTTAATTTAATTTATTTTGTTTAAAAAATATAATTTTTACTAAAATTTTTATGCTTTTCATGTTTATAACGTAAATTTTTTTCGTTTTTACATACCCTAAAGCAGTAAATCAGTAATTCAGTAAATCAAACCACCCAACGTACCCTCCCCACCCCGCCCGCCTTGATCTATTGATCTATTGATCTATTGATCTATGGATCTATTGATCTTTTGATTCAAGTCATATTTTGAATAACATAACACAAAACTTTTATTTTTTTTATGTTTATAACTTAAAAAATTTGCATTTTTACACACCCTAAAGCAGTAAATCATTAAATCAGTAAATCAAACTGCCCTCCCCACCACCCTCCTACCCATCCATGATCTATTGATCTATTGATTCAAGTCATATTTTTTACTAAAATTGTCATGTTTTACATACCCTAAATGAGTAAATCAGTGGAAGTCAGAAAGTGTGCCACCACCCTTTCTCTCCCTATTGATCTATTGATCTATTGATCTATTGATCTATTGATTCAAGTCATATTTTGTATAACATAGCACAAAACTTTTATTTATTTTATTTATTTTTTTTAAAAATATATTTTTTACCAAAATTTTTATTCATTTTATGTTTATAACTTAAAAAATTAGCGTTTTTACACCCCTCTTAAAGCAGTAAATCAGTAAATGAGTAATCAAACCACCCTCCTCTCCCCTCCAATCAGCCCCTCCTCCCACCATCCTATGATCTATTGATCTCTTGATTCAGGTCACATTTCGAGTATCATTTCGGCTAAACATAGTATAAAATAAGTTCTTTATATACTAACCAACGAATATACGCTAATGTAACAACGTTTTCACATTAATAAAGCTAACATAGCATCATCTGAACTAAGAATATAATGTACAACGACAAACCTAGCACACATTACGCACGAATAAACTACTAACATTAACAAAGTTCCACATTTAACAACAGTAAAGTAACTAACATAGCATACAAAAACGTAACCTATTCATACTTTGTCAAGCATATCTCTAACATATCAATGTTATTTCTACATTAACTTGGAAATATTTAACAAAAATTTATTTATCATAACCTCCTCTAATTATCATACAGACCAACGAATTTATGCTAACGTAACAAAGTTTTTTCATTAACATAATATTTAACAAAAAGTTATCATAACCTTACCTAACTATCATAATTCCCAACGAATAATTGCAAACATAAAGTTTTATCCAAACATAACATAAAAATAAGTTCTTTGAATAAAATATCAACGAATACTAACTAACCAACGAATATATGCTAACGTAGCAAAGTTTTCACATTAATAAATACCTAACACACAACAGCCGTACGAATAAACAGCCATCATTAACAACTTAACCAATAAAGCGAACATAGTGGAAGTAAAACAAGTTTTAAATTTTTAATAGCATATTTTTCATTGAAAAGAGCTTTATATAAATACATAAAAACATATAAGTTTATTTTAAATATATTAATTCATCTAAGCAGGGGACATGGTATTCAACATAAACTGGCATGTTCTACTATGTCTCTCAGTTCAACCCCTTTGAAAGGATGTGTGCCGTGCATTCCAATAACACTAAACCATTTTCTGCATATTTTGGTTCAACAGCACGCTCTCTCAAGCCAGAGAGAAGTAAACTTATCCATGTTGCTAGTTATTAACATACTCCTGTATACCTCATTATACGGAAAACCACATATTTCGGTGTAAATATCTTAGATTACCACATGAGCAATATATATTAAGTCCTCAAGTATGTCGACGTCGTCAAGATGTGATGTTAATTCGTTTTTCATTTTAATCAAAGCTGTAATATTTTCAGATGTTCGAGCTGTGAAACCTATACATGTATGCCAGAAGGGGACACTATCGATGGGTTTCCAATAGTTGCGTACATCAAGGCTTTTTACATTGTCAAGCGACGAGAAAACAGCATCTATTCTATTAGAACCTCTCAAACTGTCTCCACCGCTAGATATTTCACTACGAATCGAAGTATCAGATGACACACACTTAGCCTTTATCCAGGCTTCTGTGATATCAATAATCTTGATGAATTCTTCAACAGAAATGAATAAGGATCTATTATTTGCACCTCCGGCTGGAATACAAATAATGTATCTGACTCCATTTGGTTTACGATTGAATATAAATGACACATCGTTGGGAATAACAAAGGTCCTCGTAAAGATATCACAAACAAACGTAGAGGAGGGGGTGAGAAGTCATCGTAACAACATAGCGAAAAATATCCTACTGATGAAACTCGAGTGTATAAAGAGTCCCCAAATGTAATGAGATTCTTTCTTTCAACCAATCAGAAGAAAGTAAACAAGAATACGACGTACGAACGAACCATACCAGATCGAAAGTACGTATAATCTAGCCTAACAACAACAACAACACAATAATATGAAACAAACTTAGACAAAACAAAACATAACATAACAAAGTTTTATCCAAGCATGGCATAAAATAAGTTCTTTAAATAAAATATCATAGTAAAGTGTAATAATTTAGTGATCCTAAAGCAGTAAATCAGTAATTCAGTAAATCAAACCTCCCACCCTGCCCTCCCCACTCTCCCCAACCCTCCCTTCTATGATATATTGATCTGTCGATTCAAGCCATCTTTCGAGTATCATTTTGGAAAAACCCACTGAGCCAAACGTGAACTCCAATATATATATATATATATATATATATATATATATATATATATATATATATATATATATATATATATATATATATATATATATATAATAATAATAACATATATATATATATATATATATATATAGTCTCTTTGTAGATCCATTAGACTATATATATATATATATATATATATATATATATATATATATATATATATATATATATATATATATATATATATATATATATATATATATATATATATATATATATATATATATATATATAGTCTACCGGATCTACAAAGAGAGTTTAGTAGATCCAAAAAGCGTTTTACTTCTCCCACTTCACATAAAATTAGGATTGATGAAACAATATGTGAAGGCACTACCAAAAGATAGAGAGCCAGCCTAATTTGTCCGAACGCAAGTTAAAGGAAGGAGTATTTGTCGGTCCAGATATTGTAAAACATATGATAGATGACGTATTTGAAACAAAGATGGGAGAAACAAAAAAAAATCCTTGGAAAGCATTCAAGGACGTTGTGAAAAACTTCCTTGGAAACAAGAAAAACAGAAATTTTTAAAATGTTGTTGAAAATATGTTAAGAACGTTAAAGACTTGTGTAGTGAAAGATCGGTTTTAACGGCCGGAAGTGAAAGAGCGACCCTTGAATAAGGTAAGAATTTTTTAATTACCGTGTGAATTTTTATTTTCCCTTCCAGCTACGAAAAAAAAGCGCAGTTTTTAACGAAACAAATAAAAATAAATAAAAAAAATAAATTAATAAATAATTTAATAAATAAATAAATAAATAAATAAATAAATAAATAAATAAATAAATAAATAAATAAATAAATAAATAAATAAATAAATAAATAAATAAATAAATAAAAAAATAAATAAATGAATAAATAAATAAATAAATAAATAAAGTTTCACTACTTGAATACAATTATTTTTCTTTTGAAAATATATAATAATAATAATAATAATAATAATAATATGTAATAATAATAATATAATAATAATAATAATAATAATATATAATAATATATATATATAATAATAATAATAATAATAATAATAATAATAATAATAATAATAATATTTCCACTATAACCGTATATGGCTCCGCACCGCACAGCACCTTTCCGCACCGTACCACACTGCACCCCACCACACCGAACCGCACCGCACCGCACCGCACTGCACCGCACCGTACCGCACCTAGTAACGGATAGAGTTTGGTACATGGTATCTCTCTCAAACTTGACACACCCATCGGAGGTGACATAACCTCGTCGTAGACGAGGTTACGTGGTCATGCACCCCATAGTAGGGGTGATGGCTCCCAAACCTGAGATATTGAAGTAGAAGGCTGAAACTTGGTATAAGCCCTTCTTATAAGTTATTATTATTATTATTATTATTATTATTATTATTATTATTATTATTATTATTATTATTATTATTATTATTATTATTATTATCGAACAATACCCCGGAGGTTTTTTACACCATATTTAGAAAACCTACGTTTTCTCCAAACTACATCCATTGGTTATCAAATTAGTTCAATTACACAAAAACCACTATTCTGTCTTCTTTATTCCTACGAACTCTTCGTATATGTTCACCTCCTCTATTAAAACAAGAAACTATTTATATATACAACAGATTTAAATCTTTACAGTATCCAGAATTCTTCATCACACAAGCATTAAAAAATGCCAAAAAAAGATAATATAGCATTGATCCTCCAAAAAGTCTCAACACCACGTTTTTATCAGTTCCTAATATGCCTCTACACATAAAAAAAAAGTATTATCAAAAAACATCACCCTAACTCCATCCAACAATATCATTTCAAAAAATATACTCAGACCACCAAAATATAAAGAAAATCTCACTCAATGTTGCATATATCATATCCCTTGCAATAATTGCAAGAGCACATATATTGGCGAAACCACTGATTTCCAAAGACGAAAATATCAGCATACAATAGACCTTCGTAACGACAGCCTAAACTCAGCACTAACATGTCATAGAAGAACCACCAACCACAATACTAATACCAGCAACATGAAAATTATCTGACACAGCAGTCATACTTTTCAACGAAAGATTTAAGAATCATTTTGTATTTATAACAGTAAGAATTACAATAAACAATATGGGGAGGTGGAAATAGATTTTATTCAGAATGAGTACCTAAAAACCTCCAAATATTTCAACAATACGCCTAGGAAAATACATAACCAACTGGAACAAATTTCACATGAAAGATGAAAAAGAATTTTAGTCTTTTGCCTGAAGTGGGCCCGCATGCCGGGACGAAAGCTTGCATTATGTATCTAATTTTAAAGTTTTAAAATAATTCTACTAAACAATGTTTTTTGTGTATAATAAACTCGTTGTGTTAAAAATTTATAAATAAATAATAAAAAATCCAAGGGCTTTCTAGCAACATAAATATAACACTACCCCAAAGTAGTTCTCATATATATATATATATATATATATAATTATATATATATATATATATATATATATATATATATATATATATATATATATATATATATATATATATATATATATATATATATATATATACCCTTACTTGAGCACGTGGCGCTTTCACGGTTTCGCGTATAACTCGACACATCACACATACGTCGTATATGTGACATTGTTGTTACGTCTTATGTGATGTAAGCTTTTTCGTTCCAAATACAACGTATTTGCGACGTAACATTGTTAATTTTAAATGTTTCCGTTGATAATTAGATACACTGCCTGGCGTAAGATGTCCTTTTAAAAATAACTATCTCCCTGTCTTTTTTCTCCAAATTTTCTTACACTCTTTCATAATCTTTTTCATTTTATGTTTTGTTGTTTATAAGTCATTTTATACATGATTTTCTACAGAAATTGTATTATGTAATGTAACTTTAAATTTTTCAAATGTCGTACATTTACGGTCGCTCATAAATATAACTAATTATGTCTCCAGTCGCGCTATGCTCCAGTGAGAGAGAGTTTGGAGTGACTCTGCCAGTGTTATTTCAAATATTTTGTGTAAATGTTTATTATGTGTTTCTGTTTATTATGTGTTTCACGGAAATATTTATTTTATTTTTTTATATTTTATTTTCAGAAGGTCACTCAATGCAATCTCCTTATATGAAAGTGAAATTTGCTGGCTAGTTAAGCCTACTTATAGATTTCTGAAAGCAACGTTTTACCACAGAAAATTAATAATTACACTTTTTTCTAAATATTAAGGCAACAGCGCATATATATATATATATATATATATATATATATATATATATATATATATATATATATATATATATATATATATATATATATATATATATATATATATATATATATATATATATATATATATATATATATATATATATATATATATATATATATATATATATTTAT
>JABUQX010059677.1:0-10000 GCA_015478945.1 Trachelipus rathkii | reverse complement strand
CTTATTAACCCAATAAAATATATATGAATGTCTATTACGCCCAAGCTTTACTTGCCCTTTGATCTTAAAATGGCCGGTATAGCTAGAGAATGAGTCAGACATTTTAACTCTTGGTTTAATATTGCAAAACAATATGAGTTTTAACAGGTACTACATCTCCTATGTTTTCTCTAAATTGGCCTGGGCTTGAAGTGTAATTTACTTTTTCTACCTTTGTTGCATTTTCCACTCACTATCCTCAAATTACTTTGCAAATACTTTCTTCGGGTGGTGGGGGCTCAAATACTAATTGTCTTAGAATTCTTCAATCGCATGTAATATACCTGATCAAGAATCTAGGATATTCATTAGGTAGTAATGTGGTGGAAGTGCATGCAGTGCGCATCACCCACATTACCACTTAATATGGGGTATGTGCATGCAGTGCTCAAAAATTTTGAATATATATATCTATATATAGGTATATATAGTATATATAATATATATATAATAATATAATATAATATAATATATAATATATATATATATATAATATATTTATATATATAATATATATATATATATATATATATATATATATATATATATATATATATATATATTATATATATATATAATATTATAAATAAATATATATATATATATGTATATATATATATATATATATATATATATTATATTATATATATATATAAATATATATATATAATATTATAATATATTATAATATATATATTATATATATTATATATATAATATTATAATATATAAATATATATAATATAATATAAATATATAATAATATATATATTATATATATATATATATATAAATATATATATATATATATTATATATACCATATATATATGATAATATGGCATAAAAAATAATAAATAATTTATTATTTTTATGTTGTATGTGGTATGTTTGAGACTGGAATCATGCTTGATGCTTGAGCCCATAATGACATAGAAGGTAATACCCCACCCATAGCAAAATAACCTGGGATGCACACATAAATATTTCACGAGCAGCATTGTTTTATTAAGGCTTCCTTTCTCAGAGTACAATGATCAGCCTAACAAAGCTTTTTTATTTAACAAATTTGTTAAAAATATAGAAATAAATGCGTAATATTGATAATCTTCTAATCCGATCTTCCAAAAATTACGGATGAATTGAATGGATGGAAAATAATATGTTAACATTACCTATATTTGTTTCTAAGTATTAGAAAAATAATTTTTAAATTCTTTAATTTTTGTTATGATTCGAACAAATTCTAAATCTATTATTATTATTATTATTATTTATTATTATATTCATTATATTATTATCTATTAATTATTATTATTAATATCTATTAGTATTATTATTATATTATAATTAATTATATTATATTATTATATGATTATATATTATATTATATTAATAATATAGTATTATTCATTATATATTAATATAATACGATTATTATTAAAAAAATAATTATTTAAGCTATTTTTCACTGTTAAATTATAAATTATCAATAATATTTTTGAAATTCAAATAAAACAAGATATTTATATTATTATTATTATTATTATTAAATTATGATTATTATATTATTATATATATTATTAATTATTATTATATTATAATTATTATATTATTATTTGTAAAATAATTTTTATATTCTTTAATTTAATTTAATTTTAAAATTAATTTTAATTTTAAATTTTAATTTATTTTAAATAATTTTTATTTTATATTATTATTATTATTATAATTTTATTTGAATAATTTTATCAATATTTTTATATATTATTATTAGCGTATATTATTATATTTTTTGCTATATTATTATTACTTATTATACAATTATTATTATTAATTGATTATTATTATATTATATTATATTAATTATATTATTATATCTATATTTTATATTATATTATTATATATTATTATTATATTATTATTATATTATTATTATTTATTATATGACTAGTATTATCATCATTATCCATATCAGTATAAATCCGAATTCATATTCATATTAGTATTCATATTATTATTATATATTATTATTATATATCTATTATGTATTATTATTATTCTTATTATGATTTGTTTTCATTTTCTTAATCTTTTCTTATTTTGATTCTTATTATTTTGTATTTTATTGTTTTTTATTATGTTGTATTCTGTTAAATGCTTTGATTTTTCTCTTTTTTTTATTTTACTTTTTTCTTTTCTAATTTTTTTATTTTTTTTAATTTTTTATTTTATTTCTTTAATTTATTCTTTATAATTTTCATTTTATTTTTATATTTTTTTATTATTTTTTTGTTTTATTTTTTTATTTTTAAGTTTTTTTATTATTCTAATTTTTTTAATTTTAAATTTTTTAATTTATTCATTTTATATTATATTTATTTGTTTCTAATATTAAAAATTTTTATGAAAATTTATTAATATTTTCTCTTAGACTATTATGAATTATTCTTATTATACTAAAAAAATAATGAAAACGCCAGAGATAGTTGCTAATAAAAAGACAACTTTTTCTAGGATAATACAGATCCTATACCTGCACGGGGATTGCGACAATGATCATTAAAACTTTCACACTGAATGTATTTTTACTTTTTCAATATTTTCGCTCAAAGTTTTCTTTTTCATTTCCGAAATTCCTTTTTCTTTAGAAACTCTTGCATTCATTTTTCTTTTATTTTAGGAAAATAAATGTAGATGATTAAAATAGTTATTTGTATTGTTAGTTCATTAAAAGTCGTTTTACTGAACTTCATTACATCAATTACTATTTTAATTATTTAAATGAATTTTCGATGAATGGCTAGGACATAAAAATAAATACACAAACACATCGCTATACACACACAATCACATATACACTCATGATAGAAATATTTTACAAATACTGAAGTGAACCGTATTTAGTGGTTAAAGATTTTCTTATTCGGGGAAGTTCTCGAAGTTCTTGACACCTTTTCTTTAATGACATAATATATATATATATATATAATAATATATATATTATATATATATATATATATATATATAAATATAAATATATATATATATATATATATAATATATATATATATTATTGGACTCCCTCTCATGTAGAGTAACTGGCAATGAATTCGCTGACAGAGAGGCCAAAAATGGCCGCTCTTCTTTCGTGAGCTGTTCCAGACCTCCCGGATTGCCATTCGAACAAGCCGTCTCCCATCAAACAGATTACTGTCCGCTCTCCAACAAGTCTTCATTCTTATGCAATGAGTGCTGAAGAACGACCACGGGAGCGAAAACAAAAATATAACGGTCGAGCATCATGAGGCCTTCCTCCACCGACCAAAAGCGCTTACACCGAGGCTGATTTAAATGTTCACCCCCGGTATTAGCCACCACCAATATCATCACATCACTATATGTCACCGGGAATACTCCCCCTATCTGCAATTTTGCCGTCTTCATACCCCCGTAATCTTTCGCCAACTCATGAATTTCCCAAACTAATTCCCATTTCCCATAGTTATTTTCCTTACTTTATGCGTCAAACAAAATCTAAAAGATTTTCCTATATCTTTATGCTAAATCTTCCACTTTAGCAGTAACTCTATTTCTTGTATCCAAGTGAAATATTCTTTCAACTTTATTATTATTAATATTAGAAATATTATATGTAAGGATATAATTTTATTTGTTTTATTGTTTTACTGAATATTCAATTCGAAAATTCAAATTTTCCTTGACATTTTAAAATATGCATATCCGGCGGGAGCCCTACTTTAAATAACCCATAATAATGTTCTGACTTTTGATATTGACTCAAAAAAAAAAAAATATATTATATATATATATATAAATATAATATAATATATATATAAATATATAATATATATATATATATAAAATAAATAATATAATATATATATATATATATATATATATATATATATATATATATATATATATATATATTATTGTTATAATTAAGAATAAATAAACAACAAAGAAAGGCAAGGACGAATATGAACACTTTTCAGTCGAGAGGCATTGAGATTTTCTGTTAAGAAAAATGCTGAAAGTTAAAATCAAACGTATCAAAGAAGTTTAAAAAACTTAAAAATTCGTGAAGACACAAACAACTGGAAGTATTAGGATCTTTTCTGGTATAGCCAACATATAAGGATTACAATTCCCCGGGATTGGGGAATCAGTGTAAGGCCTGAAACTAGGTCCAGAAACCACAAAATTGGCGTGAGGTTTATCACCGGTACATCAAAGATCGGTGTGTGCCCCAGAACTGACCTAGTGGCAAAACTGAGTTTCGGACGAATATTGGATTCTCGGACGAATACGGGATTATGATGACTATTGGATCTGCCGAGTATTAGGACAGGATACTATCTGAGGCATCACTTGAGGTACTAGTCGCTGGACTTACTCAAGGGACCGCAAGGATTTACAGCAGGCTAACCCTGTTGTCCCAAAGAATTACAACCGGATTTCGGTCAGGAGATCGTTTACGGACGATCCTAACAACTGAGGTGAAAATCACCAAGACAACCATTTATTGTACTAAAGTCGGGTGATAAAGACGAGTTAAGGTAAACTCGTCATTTGAGGAAAATCTCTACGAGAAATCTGAGCCCGAAATTTAATAACTCACCAGGCAAAAACAGTTTACAAACGGGCAAGTAATCTTCCTCTTAATTTTGTATATCTATAAATATTAATTGATAAATATATTTATATAGTTTTGTAGTGAAATATGTATATATAAAGTTTTTTGATAATATATTGTAAAGGGTTTTGTTATTATATGTTTAGAACAGGTTTAGCTCGAAGAATAGGAATTATAGAAGGAATAAAGTATATATCTGGTTTTGTTAATTATCGATTGATAATACTTTATATATTAATATCTAATATAATGAACATGTTGTTATTCTACTCAAACCTTTTCTAGCTTTATTTGTCAGCTCTATCTCAAGAGAACCCTGAAGAAAGTTATATAAAGTATCCAATGCCCGATTTCTCTGAATAGCACCCTGGAAACCAAAAAATCCATATCACTGGTAGACCATTCCGATAATCAATAAGATTATCTGTTATTATAAAATTTAGAGTTTATATTCTATCTTTATATATACATATTATTATATACTATATATATATAGTATGGATCTGTATAAATATATTTATGATATTATTTATATTTATATTTATTGTAAATTATATATATTAATTATTATACTTTAATTATTTCATTATATCTAATTAATTATTATTTATATTAATATATATATACTAATATATAATATTATTATATATAATTTATTAATTATTATTATAATTAAATTTATATTATAGGGACTATATAGTATTATTGATAATAATTATTTATATACGATATAATAATCGATGAGTATTATATAGGTTTATATATGGGATAATGATGTATATATGAATTTTTATGGTACTATTATATATATATATAGTATATATAAATATAAATATATATTATATATATACTACATTAATTATATAATAATATATATTAATATTATGTTATATATATATTTTTACTACTATATATTAATTTAATATATTATATATATTATATATATTTTATATATTTTTTATGGTATACTATAATGATTATTATTATTATTGTTAATTATTTTTTTATCTATATTATTTATATTGTTTATATTATTATTTATATATTAATAATTATATTATATATATTTAATATATATATATTATAATATAATAATATAATATATAATATATTATTTATATATAATTTATATTATATTATTTAATATATTAATTTAAATTGTTCGTTACCGGCAATACTAGTGGATATTGTATATTACGCACTCGTAACTGAACAGTAAAATAAAGTAGACACCACACACCCGCACCTCGTCACCGCCAACCGTCAACCCAAAAATTAAGGACATTTTATTTACACCTACCACAGCCATCTTCTTTAGATGTTTTCTAATGCGCTCCAAATCTGTACGAGAACATCACACCACACGCACTAAACCGATATACACTTGATATTGAGTAGATATAGAGTGCCAACACACTATTCTCTATATAATACTTAACTACTACTACACTTACTTACTACTACATACTACATACTTATCTAACTTAACTACTTACTTAACTACTTACTACTTGTACTACTACTTATCATACTACTAATCTAACTTTACTATATGACTACTTATCACTACTTTACTAATTACGGTAACTTCAACTAACTACTATATTACATATCTACACTACGAATACTAAATACGAATATAATAATAATTATAATTTTTTATATATTCTTTTCCATGCATAACAAATATCACTCATTACTCAGAACATAGCATATACCCCCTTATATAAATTTCTAACTTTAACTTTACTTACAGACTTCATTACACTTTTTTGCATCTTCTCTCCCTTAATTCTCATAATGACCAATTCGGATGTCCAATTCATAATTCTAACCAACCTATTTCCCTGAAATTCTCAGATATACATATACAGCATTAATGCCAACCAATTTTCAATAATACATAAATTATTCCCCTTAACTCTTACCAGTATCAACATAAAATAGTGTTATGTTATCCCAAAACCCTTTAATCCCTTATCAGATGCCCTGACATTTTGTCTTTGATCAAAAATTATAATCCCAAATTAACGTGTTATGGGTCATGGCTCTCCAACTTGCCCAGCCTTCGCAGAAAGTTTTATTTATGTCAATTTTTTGTACTGACATATTTATTACAGCATAAAATTTTTCTTCTCGATTATATTACAAGTTATTTCTTTTATTTTATGAATTGCTAATATCGACGCATGCTTTGTTATATTTGGGATTCATCGCTGCCCATCTAATTGTTAAAACTATCATGAGAGCTCCTCAACACTGTTTATTAGTTTTTTTATCGAAACATCCCGCGTTGTATACTGAATACATAACTATACGCAAAATTATAACTCTTGCCGCTTACTTTATAAATCCCTGATTTAATGCGAACTACATTACGTGTCTCCACTTCTACTACCTTTATGTGAATAAAAACGGTTATCATTCTCAATTTTTCAATTCAAATGCGTTTGTAATTTTTCTTTATATATCTCTAGGCACGTATTAATGTATTTCAAATAAAATTAAGCAGCAGATCGCGTATTACTATCCCATACAAGCGCCTATTAACCGTGTGTCTCGTTCAGATATCGATTTTTCACAAATTACTATGTGAATATTGTGTGATTAAGTCTAATATTTTATGCTTGTGTGTGTATTGTTTAGAATGACGTGTGTTGCGCTATGCCTATAATTAATCATACTCTAGGTATATTCTATCTCATATATATTTTGGATATATCCAAACCATTGGTAGTTTTCCCCCACTCTACCAAAATGATTTGTGGTATCCTTTTAGTTTCATTCATGTGAACTCCTTGTATGCTTTCCAATAATGAACCAGCTTTCAAATAGTATATGCTCTTTAAGTTTCTTATTGTAATAGAGGTGTTTGCTTCCGCTTCCTTGATGGATAATTAGTGAACCTGACTTTTTATAATAACCATTTCCGCCCTATATAGATTCAAGTCCCCACCGTACCTTACACTACAACTAATTATCTTAAAAATTTCCGTTCTTCGGCACATATCACCGCAAAGATCTTGTATCAAACAATCACACAAAAATTTACTCGTACTCCAACTATTTCTTACACAGAGTCTCACCTTTCTTTCTATAAATACTAATACTATATACTATATTATACTACAGTAATTTTACTTAATTTTTTTCTTCATCCACAAGATTCTCATTTAGTGATAAATATTTATATGTGGTATATTGTGTAAGATAATGTTTCTAATACCTTCCGCTTTTAAATTGTATAAACAGACCTTCAACTTACTTTGAATTGTATCATACTCAAGATGAGTATTTTTATGCATTTAAACTTTCTCCTAATTAATCCACGTCACATTTGTCAACATTAAATTAAAACTTTATTAAACATAGTTTTCCCAAACCTACCAAATATGGCATTACTTTTTAAATTCTAGAAATAAAGAGCATTCAGAATATCATGAGAGATCTAAATGAAAGTCATCTACCATTTTTGGACTATCTCTACTCAGCATAAGCCGCATATTAAATAAGAATTGAAACTTTTCTATTTTCCTCCCACCCAAACCACATCACCTTAATTAGTCGATATTGTTTGCAATTGTATTCAAAAATTGATTTTGTAATGTCATGAATGATGTTTTGATTGATGTCTGAGTTTTTATTTTTTGTATTTGTTAGTAATGACCATACAGCCCATACACGTTAGGTGCTATCCATATGTAACACGTTTACTTTCCTGAATATAATGTCATTCCTAAAGCCATAATCTTATAGTCATAAAATAAATAATACATTCCTATGTAAATGTTGGGATATAGGTTGCATGTGTGTGACAGCCCTTGATCCCGTTCGTGATTTATTAAGTGTTCAACCTCATATTAACTTACATCCTATATATAATATTAATAACCCTTCTGAAAAAGTCCCAATATAAACACTGAAATTTTATTCATGTCAAGAATACATAAAAATAAGACTATATAAGGTAAAAATCAACTTTTATTGATAATCACTATTTTGAATAATGACAAGGTGTTCAACGTGAATATAATAAAAACAATTTGAATAATTTATTAATAAATATATTCATAATAGATAAAATTAATAAATTTTTAACTCTATTCAATATAAAGTATGAAGTCGTTACATGCTATTATAGTAATCAAATGATTTTTAGTTTATTATTCTTTAGTAATATTCATATATAGTATGTAGTTTCGGGGAGGAGGGTATAGGAGGGTAATAGATAAGGGGATGACTATCTTATATTTTATTATGAGTAGTATATAGAGATAGGAGAGTTAATTATATATATTTATCACATCTATCGATTATATATAATTTATCAGCCTAATTTATTTTTACATAATTATAATTCTAGTAGGTGATGATCCAGAGTCACAATCCTCTTCATCATCTCTAGTCTACACAAGATCTGTTAACATAATTCCACAATTAATTAATTAGACATGAACCAGTAGCTCTATCACTATCACAAATCTCGCAAATATATAAAAATCCTTCGTGATAATATCATTTATAGCGACAAACATAACTCACAAAATTCATCATATATAATTACCCTATCAATACAAAGACAAGATAATATTAAACTAAATTAATAAAACAAAAAGTTTAAGAATCATAGCCATTAAATAAAGCTTATTTTTTCAAATCAATTATAACAATGAACGACTCAGAATCATCCCGAATAAATAAAATGCGGAGAGTAAAAATTTTGAAGACAGTCTGTTTAATAATGCATATTGTGAAGTTAAAATGTTTTATTTTTCTTTTTTACGTTCGTCTTTTTTTTCTTATACTCTACCTTAAGATATCTAATTCATAATATCATCTAATCGTTATTTATAACAAAACAATAACAAATTAACATTCTTAATAGTTTTTAAATGCACAAATTTTCTGATTAAAAAATATATAAGCATTATATTAATTTATCAATTAATAATCACTGAATATTTGAAGAAGTGAAATAAACTCCATCTAGTGGGATTTTAGTGTTCGCGTGTAGCGATTCCCCAATGTGACAGAACCGACATTAAAAAAAGGCGGAATAAAAAAAACACGATTAATAAAAAAATTAACGAAACTCAAATATATCTCCATAATAATAAATATCTATTTTAATTAATATTTTATAATTATAATATATATAATTATATAATTCTATATTAATAAATATATATTATTATATATATATATATATACTATTATTAATTATTATATATAAATAAATTAATATCTATATAATAATATTAATTAATGAATTATAAAGCAAATACTGAGTAGTAGTAGTATA
>JABUQX010059676.1:22500-29665 GCA_015478945.1 Trachelipus rathkii | reverse complement strand
ATAATATATGTATATATATAATTATATATATACGAAATCAGCTGAAATGGCACGATGGTTAAAGGGATTGAGTGTAGGGGAAGGGCGAGAAGAATGAGGATTGGAAGACTGCAGACGAGACGGGGGACAGGACAAGAAGCAGATGGATGGACGGAGTGGGCCAGCCAATGGGAACGCGGACTGAGAAATGCTTGGAGAGTGCTCTGTGGAGGTGACAACCTGACAGATCCTTTGGGATCTGTCAAAGGGATGGTAAATATTATATGAACCCTCCCATATATATTATATTATAATTAATATATAAGATATATTATATAATATTAATATATATTATATATCTATATATATATATATTATATATATTTATATATATCATTCGTTTCTACATAATAGCATAATGAATCTGTATTTGTAGGCTGCGCAAACATTGCACCAGAAAAGTCCATGCATACATGAGCATTTCCAGGGCATAAATAAGTATAAGCGGAACCCAAACCCCAGTTACCACTGTCATTTTAGTCACCTACAGAGCTGGGCGTGGGCCTCGTGTTGCGCCTATGAGCACTATCAAGTCGGTAGTGCGCAACAATTTTAAAAAGCGGACTAAGCATAGGCGCACAGCCAATTCTCTAAAAATCTAGCCGCGAATGTATTTTACCTCCAAAGATTGTTTGTACCCTTAAAAGTTAGAAGAAGCATGGCTAACTTGTATCATTCTAAAAACCAGTGTAAAACTTATATATATATATAACTAGTTCAGTAGTTCTTAACTACAAATAAATTGGCAACTATAGCTCTGAAAATTTGCAACTTCTGCAGCTCTCGTGCTGGACCGACCTCCTAGGGGAAAACATGGACCACAAGGACATGGAAGAGGACGTGTAGATATTAGTTTAAGGTGTTTTAATTACAAAAATTAATAAATGTGTTTTTCTTCCTTATAAAAGCATGCTTTTATTATCGCACTAAAGTTTACTTTGCAAATAAATTTAGCGAACAGGCACCGGCCGGAGAAAAGTCGCAGGCCCAAAGACGCATAGGCGCATTGATGTGACAAAAATATAGGCGCATAGGCGCTAGGCGAACTTAGGGCCGGCGGCATAGGCGCAGGCGCCCTCAAAAAAATTATAGGGCGCGCCCAGCTCTGGTCACCTAATATGACAAGCAGAAAGTACGCTCTCACACACACACACACATAATATATATATTATATTAATAATATATATATATATATATTATTATATATGAAACTGTTACTCACATAAAAACTCATGCATATGTATACAGGATATATATATTATATATATATATTATATATTAATATTATAATAAAAGACTGCATAACAGCAGATTGAAAATAAAGTAAAAGTAATCAACAATACAATAAAAGAATATTCAATATTCTGTCACTTATTGTTGGGATATACTATAATTAATTATATATATATATATATATATATATATAAATATATTATATATATAATATATATATATATATACTATATATATATATATTATATATATATATATATATATATATATATATAATATATATATTTCAGTTAAACAACACTGGAAGTTACAGGGATTGTCCCTTGGGAAATGAACTGCTAGCAAATTGTTAGGGATAATATGTATTTAATTTCATTAGCACTTAATCATTCCAGCTAATCAAAAATAACCTACTGAATAATTAAAGATATATAGTATAATATATATATATAATATATATATATATATATAGCTATATATATACTATATATATATATAATATATATATATTATATTATATTATATATATACTATATATATATATATTGTATTTATTTATTTTAAAGACTCATTGATCTGATCTTGGAAATAAGAGCAATTTTTCTGCTTTGTCGTAAAATATTTGTGTTTTCGAAGGTTGAGGAATATATAGAGGAAAAATTCCGTTATGCTTTTGAAGTAAGGCTAGTAGATCAAGTATTTTTGCGCACCGATCCACCTACCCGTCATCTTTTCGACGCAACCGCATTCAACCCTTACTCTGAAGCTTGGGAGATAAAAAGAATGAACATGACTCAATGGGGCATGAGGTAAGTGTTCAATTCAGCTTTTGTGAAAACGTAATTTGTGCTCTTTGGGTTGAACATGTGAATTATATCTGGTGCAAACTCTTTCTAAGGAATGTTGTGTCCATGAAGGGGTTAGTTGATCAAAAATTAGTGACATAACCATTTATTTTTACCCGTGGCTCAATCGGATAGAGCGACAGAGGCAACATGGCACAGGGCCGGTTTGACCTAG
Source organism: Trachelipus rathkii (assembly GCA_015478945.1). Classification (NCBI taxonomy): domain Eukaryota; kingdom Metazoa; phylum Arthropoda; class Malacostraca; order Isopoda; family Trachelipodidae; genus Trachelipus; species Trachelipus rathkii. The sequence goes on along the minus strand of JABUQX010059676.1, from coordinate 27,373 downwards.
TTCGGATTTCTAGGAGAAATTACCTGGAGAAGGTCCCCTCCTAGGATAGGGCTTATATATTTTATATATTTTATTTATTTATATATTTATATATATATATATATATATTTATATAATATATTTATATATATATATATATATATATATATATAATTATATATAAATTATATATAGATATATATATATATATATATATAATATATATATTATATATATAATATATATATAATATATATATATTATATTATATATTATATTATATATATATAATATATTATATTATATATACATATTATATACTATATATTTATATATATATTAATTATATTTATATATTTTATATATTTTAAAAATATAGAGGAGTTAGTTGCCATTGCAAGTTTAATATTTGTCTCATTTTTTCGAATTGCTGTTATCAAAGATAACTGGGATAGATAGAATAATTGTTTAAAATTTTAATAAATTTTGTAGAGAGGCAAGAAGGCTTATCTAGCCAACTAGTATGAAGTGATTCAGGAATGAAGCTAGTACCAAATGGTGGCATTTGTGAAAAAAAAAAAAAAAAAAAAAAAAAAAAAAAAATCTGGTTTTTTAGACTTTCTTATAGAGTTTCTATAGCGAATCCAACAAAACCTAACCTAACCTAGCCTATCCTATCCTATCCTAACGCCTGCGGCGGGCTATACGGGAACTTTTTTTGATGTGTCAAGCATTTGGGATATTCCCTCAGGAATTGTCACGTCTTTAGTTTATAATTCAATGATAGTCTACTTCATGGACAAACTTCTTATTTTAACTGAGTTGTATAAAGCTTCAACTTCTTTAGCCTGTGAAAACCATTATTATTGTGCCATAAATCTACGCATGTATTTGTTATTATGGACCACGGCAGGTGCGATGATAGAACGAAAGTAAGAACGATACATTAATATTTCTTAGGGAACAGTTCAAAATTTAAAGTTATATCTTCAATTCTTCAATAACAAAAACAGTTTCATGATTACATTCCTGATTATCACATGTATACATTCTGACTGTTGATGGCCTGATTTCACCACGTTTACATCTTGTTGTTTACAATTCCTGATTTAGCACGCCTTTACATTTCTTTTAAATATGCGTGTAAGAGAGATCTGAATAAAATTAAACATATTTAAGTGGTTGTCTTTCAATCGCACAAGAATATTACGCCTTCCAAGCTACACTCAGTATAATTTTATACACTTTGACACTGCTTCTGTTACATAACTATAACTACCAAATCCTAGGTATAGTTTTTCTTTCTATCACAGACAAAGTGGATTTTACATTATTTGCATCCACCATCTACTCAAGTTCTCTAACAATCTTACGATTGATATTACTATTCATAATATATAGATATATATTATATAATTATATAATGATATATATATATATATATATATATTATATATACTATATATATTATATATATATATATATATATATATATATATATATATATATAATATATAATATATATATATAATATTCTTCTTCAGCTAGCAGAAAATAGACAATACCGTCTGTCAGGGGCATACCAGCACGAGGCTGGTTCTGAAGTTTCTCGAGCGAAGTTGCGAGATTGTTTACGTCACGGTTGCCAGACCTTCTGGCAACCCTCTCTTTTATCGGGCTTGGGACCGGCAAATTATCGCTTACTAGCAGTACATGGCACTATGCACGAATAAATTTCGTTATGAACAATATATATATCATATATATATATATATATTAATATATAATTATATATAATAATCTAATAAGTATATATATATATATATATATAAATTATATATATTATATACTATTAATATAATATATTCTATATATTATAAATATATATATATATATATATACCAGAAATATATATTAAAGTTTGTTTAAAAGGGGAACGTTGAAGAGTGAGAATAGAAGTGTCATTGGCGCCTCCTTGAGGAGCGATTTAAGCCTTTGCACATTGTACACATATTCAGTTACTTCAAGACTTCGGATTTTTACTGTAAAATATTTTTTCCCCTTTTGTTCAGTACGAGTATGCATGTTAAATCTTTGATTTTTTTCAGTGATATATGAATATGATATATATAATATATATATATATATATATATATAATATATATATATATATTATATATATATATATATAATTATATATATATATATATATATATATTTATATATATATATATAGATATATATATATATATCAAAGTGGCGACTGTGTAACTTGTTACACTTACTTCGTTCTGGTCTCTCTCATCCTCTCTCTCTCTCTCTAATATTATTATATAATATATATATAATATATATATATATATATATATATATATAATATATATTAATATATTATATATATATATATATTATAATATATATATATATATATATAGATAGTAGATATAAATTCTTGAGTTCCCTATTAATTAAAATTTCTATTGCAATCGTTTGCTATTGTAGACTTTCACGTTAACTTTTTAATATTTTTAAATACCATTTTTTCCCGCCTATGGTTTTAAAAGTAATTTTAATTTGTTATGTTTTATTAAATATTTTTGTTATAAAATCTTAATTTGTTATGATATGTATTTAAACATATATTTATTAACAGAATATTTCTAAAAATTCCTATACAATTAAATTCACAGATACATATCGCCTTTTCATTTTGGGCACGGATTAGTACCTATTTTTAAGATGTAAAAAGCATTACTTGGATAGCGGCTATTCTTCCCTTTTTCGTTTCAATTTTGAATAATCTCTTTTATATTTATTATGTAACAATTTCATATATATTTGACCAACTTTCGCAAAAAAAATATGAAAATATTATTCGAAAACAGTTGTGAATTTGCAAATTAGGATCGTTCCTATAATAGTCAACTCGTGCTGGAGCACGAGTAGCACAGTCGGTAGGAGTCACCTCTGATATATATATATATATAGTATCATATATATATATTAATAATATATATAATAATATATATAGATATATATATAATATATATATATATATATATATATATATTAGATATATATATATTATTTATATATATATATATTATATATATATATATATATATATATATATTATATATATTAGCGTTATTTTTTAAATATGATACAGGAAATTCAGTTCCTGAAGAAAGGAAAATATTGCGCTACTATTGAAGTGGAACGATTCAGATAAGATATTTAAGATATGATATATTCTTTTAGAAGATGTTATGAATTATAATGTAATAAATGGAGATGGCGAATGAGTCCAGATTGATTATATATTAATGAAGATTGGGAACAGATTGTTGGAGTTGGGAGCGACTGGCAAAAATTTGCAGGCGGGAGAGGATCCGTGAATATGTAAGCCAGCTGTGAGTACTATTGCTGCGGCACAGTGGCGAAGGGTGGCGAGGATCACCTGCAAGCGATATTCTCGGTGAGAGAAAGAGCAGCCATTAATGCTAGGCTTTCTATTTCTATGTTTCACCATTCGACGATCAATCGCGCAACACTCCTGCCAGTAAGACCGAAGTCCAGTCGGATCGGAGAACAGGGCAAAAATTAGTTAATGGGAGAGACCGTATTGATGATTGCGAGTTCTGGGAGAACGGTAACATAGAACAGATACGGAGAGAGAAGGTGACTCTTGAGCCTCTCTGTCAGCGGTTTCATTGCCGGTCACCCCTACGTGAGAGAGGGGGATCAAACAGAGTGTAATTTGTTTCTTGCGAGAGTGGAGCAGCCAAAGAAAAATTGTTGTACAGGGATAGCACTGGTGATCAAAAGTAAGAGACTTTGAGCGAATCAGCAACAAAATGAGCATAAGGGTCGGTCTTAGTTAAGGAATAACAATTTGAGAAATTCCCCGATCGAAAGCAATCAGTTGTGAGGTTGGGCAATTGTACAAAGCGCGCATGGAGGGTTGGGAGAGGTTGTGGTAGGAAAGATAGCGGACGACGCTTCCACGTGTCCCTTTTTTTTAGAGCCGTCAATAAACACTGGAGTTTATCCCCGTGAACTGCAGTGTGAGACAAGATTGATGCTTTAACAAGGTGGTTGGATTTGGAGAGCGCTCAGGATCAGACAGATGGTGAGAGCAGGGAATAGCCAAGGTGTATACAATTCATCGTAAGGGAAAGGAAGCACCCTTCTGCAAAATGAGATGTTGAGGAAGTTAAGATTGACTGTAAACTGTGTTTGCACAATAGCCGAGCTGAATGGGTTTCATGAGGTACCTCTCTGCAGAGATCGATGTCAAAACAGACGTATGGGTTTGAAGCTAACGATAACTTGTTCCACATGAGAGAGTATAGATAGATAGAATAGATAGATAGATAGATAGATAGATAATAGATAGATAGATAGATAGATAGATGTAGAAGATAGATAGATAGACTAGATAGATAAGATAGATAGATAGATAGATAGATAGATAGATAGATAGATAGATAGATAGATAGATAGATAGATAGATAGATAGATAGATAGATAGATAGATAGATAGATAGATTAGATAGATAGATAGATAGATGAGAGAGAAGAGAGAGAAGAGAGAGAGAGAGAGAGGGAGAGAGAGAGAGAGAGAGAGAGAGAGAGGAGAGATGATGAGAGAGAGAGAGAGAGAGAGGGAGACGAAGAGAGACAGAGAATTCACATGGGATTCAACTTCAGGCTCACCAAGGGGATGATCGAGCATGACCCTTGTGGAGATACGAATGGCCACGTTTTGGATGGACCTAACAGGTTGTAGTAGAACTGGAGAGACTTGACCAATATATACTACACAGCGATAGTTAACTGTCGATCGGCGGATTAGGGATATGGAGATGTGAAAGGGGACTTGCTATCGATG
>JABUQX010059676.1:7500-12500 GCA_015478945.1 Trachelipus rathkii | reverse complement strand
TCAAGTCTTTTAAAACAATAAAATACTCAAGTCTTTTAATAAGCTATAGGAATTAAACATCATTAGAGACAAGTATTTTATTAAACTGTAAAAAAAAAAAAATCTAATAGTCAATTGGTGTATCTTAACTTATATGGAACCAAACATCCAGTGGCGGCTCGTGGTTCTTGTGCAAGGGGGTGCTGCTTTATATAATATATATATATATATATTATATATATATATATATATATATATATATATTATATATATATATATATATATATTATATATATTATATATTATTTATATATATATTGATTTAAATGATCTCCTCGTAGTGATTTCTTTACTACCAGGGATTAGATCCTGGGCCCTCGAGACGAATAGCAAATGTAGTTGACCACTTATAACCACGATGAGCTAAAAGATACGCTTGACTAAACCCAGCAGAGAACTTTCAATTAAGAATAAGTATGATATATCAGGTTCAGATACCTAACCGCGCATCTCCGCTCACATCGGGTCAAAAGGCAACACAGACCCATGTAAGGAGAACACTCAAATACCGGAGAATTTATGTCGTATTGATGTTAATACTGGATGTTTGTTTGATAGTTTGACATCGGCCAATCAAACCTTTTATTGATTGTAAAGGTAAATATCCAAAACCTAAACGATTCAATTCTTTTACTAACCTGCGTATACGAAATAAAGAATTCAAGTCTTTTATTAAACTGTAGCAACTAAATGTCTTTTAGGGAATTCAGTGTTTTACTAGTTTCTTTGAGTAGATATATTTAAATTAAGGGACTTGATGGTTAAATATATATTATTATACTATTATATATATAATATATATATGATATTATATATATTAAATATATTATTATATTATATTATATTATATATATATATATATATTATATATATATATAAATATATATTATATATTATATGCTTACTACTAACTATTATAAATAATATTAAATAATCCTTCCATTTTAAAGTAACAATTTACTTATTACATAATTTGGCATTAATAGTAGTACTTACGCTTGCGCAAGTAGGGCTCCTCCGTGGTTAAAGGGAAGGGTTGGGTGGCTGTTGGCACTGGCACTGTTAAGTGGCGTCTCTTTCTGAAAGGTTTGTGTTGAGATCAGATCCATCGTTCCAGTCTCATCTGAATTACAAGAGGAATTTGAGCTTTAGAAGCTCGGATGTTAAAAAATTCAAGATGTCATTTCAATATGAATGAGGATTTTTAATTACTAACTGAGATGTAGATGTGAAATAATCGGAATGCGGATATGTATATTATATATATTATATAATAAATATATATATATTATATATAATATATATTATATAATATATATTATATATATATTATTATATATATATATATATATAATATATATATACTATAGATATTTAGGGATAGTACCGGAACCCAGGTTTCCGGCCGGGAACTTCGCATTTTTTTTTAAAGTCAGGTTCCGCCCGGACTCTTGTTCCGGCCGGTTATTTACCAGAACTTCCCATTTTCAAATGTCTTTCTTAAAACAATTCAGCTAATTATTGATTTGTCATTTACTCGGTTATGATTATGCATAAAAAATAATATAGGAAATGATATAATCGTGAACAAATATCAAAAATGACCTCGAAACCTGAATATCAACAATTTTCTACAAATTGGAACCGGTACCTAATTACTTAAAGGTCTAGACTGGGGAAATAAAATTTGTGCCAATGGTGTAATTATTATTATTATTATTATTATCTATTATTATTTATTATTATATTATTATTAATTATTATTATTATTATATTTATTTAACTGTTATTATTATTATTCATTTTATATATTATTTGATTAGATTAGTTATTATTAATTCGATTAAAAGAAACGTCTAAAGTAAAACTACTCTACAAACAAAATTCTTAACAACACTGTTTAGGACAAAATTTTTAAAAATTTAAAACAAGATTCCATAATTCTTACTTAAAAATGAATCTGTATCTTGAATTTTAGAAATGCTTGTGGTGTAGGGAAGGTAAGTTGCCTCTATGTTGTGGCTGGAGTTAAACGTGATCTCTATACTCAAAGACAACAGTTATAGAGTTCTTTAGCAGCTTGATGACATAAAGGGATTAAGCAGGATTTAACGATCATACTTTAGCTACCAATTTAAATACAAAGACATTTTCTTGATTGCTTGCTCCACCATGCTAATACTTCTTCTTCAGAGACTTTTGATGAAACCGATTTTTTCTGCTAGATAATTTTCCATCTCAATTACAAAGTCCACAACACCCGAGAATTTTTTGTGTTTTACCTTTTAATTCCCCTTTCTTCCTTTGTTTCCCACTTTCAAAATCATAAGTACCTATAAGATTTTCATGGGCAATGACATTTTATTGTATGCGTAAGGATGTGCAGAAGTCGATAAGTCGGTTCCGATCGGAACTTCCGGCCGAACTTTTCAAGGTTCCGGAAAGTTTCGGTTCCGTAATCCTATATATAATATATATATTAATATATATTATATATATATATATATTATACTAATATATATTATATATATATAATATATATTATAATATATATATATATATAATATATATCGCAGTGGATCATAGGAGGGATTCTATATTTGCGGGTTGGCAAGGGCAGGAAACCCCCCTCTCCCACTTGATTCTTTTCCTGTGTGCGGTTTTAGTAGACGGCAGTCTGTAGGGAACTACCTTGCAGTCTACAGGAATTTTTGTTTATAATATTATAATATATATATAATTATATATTAATATATTATAATATATTATATTTATTATATATATTATATAATATATAATTTATATATATATAAATATAAATATATTAACATATGAAAAACACTTAACTATAAATAATAAAGGTATAAATATAAATATAATATATATAAATATAATTTATATATATATATATATATATATATATATATATATATATATATATATATATATATATATATATATATAATATTATTAAATATATATATATATATATATTTACTATATATATATTATATATATAAAATATTATATATATATTATATATATATATTTATATATATTATATATATATATAGTATATTAATTACTATATATATATATAATCCCTTAAATATAGCAATAACGTATCTGATTACTGATTCTAATTAAAACTTGGACGAATTTAAATTCAAAACTCTTGCTGAAAAAGAATGAAACTTTAAAATTTTTCTTTTGACCAAAAAAATTTTTTTTTAAATATTTGGAAAAAAAATAAAAATATAAATTTTTTTTTACTCGATGCAAATTAGTGCTACACTGGGAAAGGGGGGTGTGGGCTTTTTTATTCTTTTTTTGTATGTTTTCTATAATTAATTTAAATATACTTCAATCTACGTTTTCTTTATTAGATAAAGGGTAAGAATATTTTTAAAAGGACTCTCTCTTCTCTCTCTCTCTCTCTCTCTCTCTCTCTCTCTCTCTCTCTCTCCTCTCTCTCTCTCATCTCTCTCTCTCTCTCTCCTTCTCTCTCTGCGGCTCTTCTCTCTCTCTCTGCTACTCTCTCTCTCTCTCTCTCTCTCTCTCTCTCTCTCTCTCTCTCTCTCTCTCTCTCTCTCTCTCTCTCTCTCTCTCTCTCTCTCTCTCTCGTCTCTCTCTCTCTCGCTCTTCTCTCTCTCTCTCTCTCTCTCCTCCTCTCTCTCTCTCTCTCTCTCTCTCTCTCTCCTCTCTCGTTCTCTCTTCTCTCTCTCTCTCTCTCTTCTACTCTCTCTCTCTCTCTCCTCTCTTTCCTCTCTCCTCTCTCTCTATCTCTCTCTCTCCTCTCTCATCCCTCTCTACTCTCTCTCTTCTCTCTGTCAAAATAAAAATTGAAATTATAATTGAATTTAAAAAAGCAACCAAAAGGTTTTGTTGCCAATCAAGTTTAAAAACAAATTCCAGTTTATTTTTGTTTTTTTTTTAAAGTTTCATATGAAAATAATTTGCCTAAATATTAAAGGTAACTAGTGCGTCCGATTTTATTAGCATAAATTTTCTTCGTATATATATATATATATATATATTTATATATATATATATATATATTATATATATATATTATATATATATAATATATATATATATATATATTATATATAATATATATATATATATATTTTTATATATATATATATATAATTATATTATATATATATATATATACCTTACTCCCTTGAAAATATAGTTTTGTTCTTTCTTTATGAAATTTCTTCAAACCTCTAAACCACCTTTCAACCTCTCACTTACTTCCCTTTCTCCGAACCTCTCACTTACCTCCAACATTTCAAACTCTTGAAAACCTATCAAACACCTTCCTACCTCTCCCTTACTTTGATTCTTCTGAACCTCACACTACCTGCCAACTTTTCAAATCACCTTCCAACCACTCAGTTACTTTACTTCTTTGAACCTCTCACACCTCCCAACTTTCAAACGTTTCCCAACTTTCACTTACTTTCATCTCTATCTTTCTTTTTCTATATAACAATTTCGCTAATAGTTTTAGACTTTCATCAATCTTCAATAGAACTTTGATTATAGTATATATATATATATTATATACCCAGGTTATAATATATATTTATATTTTTATTTATTTATATTATATATATATATATATTTATATTATATATATATATATATAATAAGTATATATTATATTATGATATTATATAGTATATATGTGCTGTGTGTGTGTGCTATTGTGTATAGTTGTGGCTGTGTGTGTGAGGGTATATATCTGTATATCTTTTCAAATTGCTTAACATTGTAGGAAACTCACAATTTAGAAATTTTATTACAAAAGTTCAATTCCATTTTACCTCATTTTTAAACTGGGAAAAAGAAATTATGAATAAGTAAATATTTAAATCGGCAATAAAATTCTTACCCCCGATACGATATAAAATGTTATAGAAAATAGAAGTTTTTTTTTTTTCTGTACTGGA
>JABUQX010059676.1:0-2500 GCA_015478945.1 Trachelipus rathkii | reverse complement strand
TCTTAGTTGCTTTTCCCCCAGAAATGTTTCGTTCCCGTGGATTCTTGTATTTTTTCGTTCGTACAGCAAGGGTAATAATGTCTGCCTCGCCTATATACATTTACATATTGAAACATTTGAATCCATGTACGTCCAAGCATAAAATTTATATCTTTGAATAGATATAAGGGAAATATTTTTTATGATTTAGCTTTGAAATCATCTATTTGCTAATGAAGTTGTTTTGAAATGTGAAATATGTGTTATAAATCAGTTTCTCATTTTTTCACTTTTCATAATTGTACTAAGTTTAGTTAACTTTACTGTAATTGTACTTTATCAAAGACTCAAAATATAGTAGGAGCTACCATACACTATTGTATACGCCCCTATATGTATACTATCTGTTATATATATATCATATATAGATAATATATATATATATATATATATATAATATATATATATATTCATATTTATAAATATATATATCATATATATATATATAATACATATTATATATATAGTATATGATGCAAAAGTACCAGTTTTTGTTCAGGACTCAATTTTGGAGAAATGCATGATCGAGTCACTCGAGTCGCCGTTATTGAAAAAAATCGGTATATGGCGAGTTTCGCAGTGAAGTACGCTCAACGGTACCACTCAGTCATAATCAGATTTGCAAGGACGAAAGCCAATATATGCATTTTAGAGTGTTTATTTTATTTTTATTTTTTTAATAGATTTATGTATTTAATATATTAAATACGTGTAGAAAATTTACAAGATTAATACAAACGCCGTATAAGTCAATATAACAGAATTAACTGAACTATCCAACCTAGACCTAGAGGCAACAAAATAGCAAACTTTATAATTTCAAGATTAAAAATAATACAAAGCATTGAACGTCCAATCTAACAAATTTAAACAACTTTTTAACAGGGACATGAGAGGCCGTGTAAGCTCGACTAAAGATAAAACTTACACGGCCTCCTAGAATCAGGTTAGGATAAGTTGTTTAACTTCTCATAGAATTAAGTTACACGGCTTGTTATTTATTTATAACATTCTGCATTAACTATATATATGATAATAATATATAATATATAATATATAATTATATTATATATATTATAATATATTTATATATTATTAATATAATATAATAACTTATTAATATATTAATATATATATAATATATGCTGTGACTCAAGTCATCGTGCTCACATGCATCCACTTATAACGACATCGTACCTACTTCGGTCCGCCCAATCCTCAAAATTGATGTCCGCTGAGACAGAAAAGACTTTTGGCCATAACACATTATACATATTATAGTCATAATATCTATTATATATATATATATATAAATATATATATAGTACTAATACTGATTATAATAATCTATATTAATCAACTCAGTTATATATTATACACTAGAGTATTAATAGTATATATCACTACAGTGAGAATTTAATATATTTTTATTTTAAATTAATATTAACCTTAAATAATATCATTGATAAAATTACATTGCAGCAGTTGTAGAAATTCACCGTCATCATTATCATTTCGTTGCAGTTCAGTGTCCAATGGTTTATTCTATTCCTGCCACATTGACACAGAGGGTACATTACAGTACTTTCGGCACTTTATTAAGATACTTAAAGTTGCATCCAATAGGCAATCTGCTCCTCTTTCTTCACATACCAAACATGGTTCGCCTTATATACTTTCATTTACAGTTATAAAGTCGGCTATACACATACGGAGTATGTCGAATGTTTCGCCAAATGTCGCATGTGTGGATGGGTTGCATTTCTGCCAATGTTTGATATTCGGCTTGATTTGCCTTATAAAAAAGCTATGTATACTCGCGAAGATCGTTAAAATTTTTTGGTCTGCGAGCATTCTTCTCCATTTGTCAGCATAAAATTCAAAATTTTAACTATAATTTATATTTTGCTTAGTACTATTCGTATTCGTAGCCTATGATATATATACATATTATATATAATATATATATATATATATATATATATACATATATTACACTAACCTATATATATATATTATATTATATATTATATATAATAATATATATATATATATATATATATAAATAATTTATATATATTTATATTTTTTTTTTATTATTTGTATTTATAGACATATAATATATATTATATATATATATATATATATATATATTATAGATTATTATATATATATATATATATATATATATAATATGGAGGTGCTTCATTGATTTCTAGGTTAGTTTCGTCAAAGTTTGCACGAATATGCTTCTATCCAAAGTTTTCGTTCAAGTAGGACGCAATTTGTGCATATGTATTATATGTTTTGTTGTTTGAAATGATTTTACTAACCTTCATGTGTATAGCCGCTTAAGGTCGCGATTCAGTACCGATATATTGGTTGGTGTCATGGAATGCGGCATTCCCACATTGTCCATCACATTACGGATTTTTTCCGATTTTGGTGCAGCAATCTCAAT
>JABUQX010059675.1:7500-37500 GCA_015478945.1 Trachelipus rathkii | reverse complement strand
ATTATGATTATTAATAGGAATTTATTATGTAATGAATTTCACTAATATTAGATTTGTATATATATGATATATTATATTATATATTATTCATTATTATTATTATTATTATTATCATATTATTATTACGTATTGTTGATTGTTATTTTTATTGTTAATGTTATTGTTATTCTTGTTGTTGTTATTGTTACTTGTTATTTTTAGTGGTTGTTTGTTTGTTGTTGTTGTTATTATTTATTATTTTATTATTATTATTATTATTTAGATATTATTATTATATTTTATTATTTAATTATATTATATTATTATTTTTACTTATATTATATATTATGGATGAAATAAAGCTTCCTTGCCCTTTTAACAAGGGAAGCAGGACTCTCTTCATATGATCGAATATAACGCTATATCCGAATCTGATCTGGCATAAAAATTTAGAGTTGCATTATTGTAATTAAACTTTACAATTCCAAATTTAATTCTTAAATTAAATAAATCCAAAAGAAACTAAGCTGGTAATTTTTGTCACTCCTTGTTTAAAAAGCGAATTAAATTGTGAATATTTGTTAAAACAGGTTATTTCTTACAAATACCCAGTGAAATAATTATTCTATCATAAATTTGCAAACTTCCATAAATTTATCAAAATATAAATATTATACTTCTTCTCTTTAAAAATGTCAAGAAACGGACTCGATTAAATTTTGTAAAATTCATTTGTGATCAATAATTCCTGGCCAGATCCTCTGCAAAAAGCCTTCTTCCCATTTTAGAATTGGGAAAATATTTAGATTTTAGTTGAAAGATTCTTGCAGCCTTCAGTCTCCATTTTTCTCTATTCTGTTTTCTTCAGTTTCTCTCTTTTTTCTTCCCTCATTTTCATCCGTCTCAACTTCGGCAACACTTAGATCATATATATATTATATATAATATTATATATACTGTATGTGTAAAAAAATATATAAAATTATATGATGATATAATAATATATATATATATATATAATATATAATATATATATATATATATATATATACTCTGTGCTATGTGTTTATACAGTACTCTTTAGCGGTTTAGGCTGAGTAGGTGGCAACTCTAATTCCCTAGTGAACCAAAAAAAAATATATAAAAAAAATCACACATATATATACATTAATATTCAAAATTTATATATTCAAATTTTGGGATATGTCAATACATATAAAATATATATATATATAATATATATATATATATATAATATATATATATAGATATAATATTAATATATAAATCTCATCTTCGAAAGCTCGATACTAAGCCGCCGACGTTAAATAATCTTGATCACCTTTTTAAGATATTAGCATAAGGGCAACGTTTACTTCTTTTGGATAAAAAAAAAAAATCCGTTTTCTTTAGCTCTAGGTACTCTGTATATGCCTGCCGACTCTAGTAGCAGTTATTTATTTAAAGAAAAAAAAATCCAACAAATACCATAACACTTTCCTCTTGGGAAGAAAGACAGTACAGATAATATGATTATATATAATATATATATATTATAAATATATATATATAATATATATATATATATATATATATATATTTATAGATATATATATATAATATATAATTATATATTAGTATAAATACAGCCTTAGGCAGGGGGTCAGGGGGGGTACTTGCCCCCAAAATCTTGGCGAAATAAAAAAAAGAACGCTATATTTTACCAACCGTATTGTTTAGGTATAGTTAGAAAACAGAAAAAAGATATCATCAATCAGACTAGATAAATGAAGGATAATTACTAATTATTGTAATTATAAAAAAAAAATTCTATATTTTAATTTTCGTTCATAATGTGTTCTTGAAGTCAACTAGCTGTGTGCTTTTTATACAGTTAGCTTCTGCCGCTAGAACTTCTCAGTATGGCCGATACGTTTGCGGCGCCAAAGCTTGCTAATATAATAATAATAATATATAATATTAATAAAATATTATAATAGATATATATATATATTATATATATATATATATATATAATATATATATATATTAATATATTATATATATATATCACTTCAAACTTTGCCCCCCCCTTAAATGGAAAAATTCCTGCCTTTACGCCCCATAATAATAATATATATATAATAACTATATATATATTAAATATAAATATAATATATATATATATATAATATTATAATATATAGATATATATATATAATATACTTATATAATCCATATAATACAAAGTGGGCATAACCGTTTAAAGCTTTAATCCGTTTAAATAACCGTTAATTTTTTCGTTAACTTTAACGCTTTCGGATAAATTTTCAAAACAGAAGTAACGGACTATAAACGAGTTACATTTGTGAATTAACGTTAACGATTTAAAATTTTCCCCTACATCCCTTAACCGTCTACCTGTAACAATTACAGTTTTATAAAATATTTTATCCATTTAATTATGGAGATTCGATTTCCATAACAAACTTTTTATTTCCAAACCATATTCTACTAAACGGCTCCTCAATGCATCAAAATGTGGTTATATATATATATAATAATATAATTATATTTATATACTATATATAATTAATATATATATATATATATATAATTAAATCATACTATATTATATATATATATGATATATAATATATATATTATATATAATAATCATTTTAAGGAGGGGGAAGAGTCAGTGATGTATGGACTGTTCAACAGGATGGAGAGGAAAGACGCAACGGTACCAGAGGAATATGAGAAAGGGCGAAGGCAATAATATGCCCAATATTTAAGAAGGGAGGAGACAGAGGTGAGTGTTCCAACTATAGAGGGATATCTCTTTCTCACATACTAGGAAATATAAAGATTTTGGAGAGGAGACGACTTAAAAGAAAAGAGAAACGAGGAGGTGAAAAATGAATTAGGCCAAATGTTTCTAACTGGAAGAGATCCACAGCGGTTAATCTTATGCATAATCTTGAAATTTGAGAATAAATAACTAGCAACAAACAATTATAATCAGATGCACATATTGACAATATGCATCCATCCGTCATTTGGAATTTAGATATTAGGCTTAAGAATGGTGAGAGAAGAGTGAGTGATAAACATCTACGCCGGCTTTTATAGAACCGAGAGAAGGCACATTGATAGTGCCGCGAGGGAAAGAGTGTGGAAACGCTTGGCTGGAAATCCTATCTCTACTGTCCATCAGTAAGATCGCAGTCAGAACAGCGTGGCTTAGGCGAAATATTCGCAGTAAAGCAGGGATGAACATGATTGAGTTTTTTCCTTCTGTTATCATGGGTGACCGTGGTGTTGGAGGAACAGCCCATCATCAATGGTGGAATACTATATGCAGTATGCAGATGATATAGCAGTGGTAACAAGTGACAGAGCGACTCTGCAGAGAGCGTTGGATAGGTGTGAGACATTATTGCACAGAAATTATTAAAAAATAAATAAGGAAAAGACGGAGGTGATGAAGATCTCTAGAGAGAAAGAGAGGTGCTTGATATCGTGATAGAGGGGGAAAGGGGTGAAGAAAGTGGAAAAAAAATTTAAGTACATCGGTGTTACGTAATCGAGAGGGAGAATGGCGGAAGATTGAGAAGACGGAGAGAAATAACATTTCGAGGGGTGGACAGCTGTATGGCATGCTGAAAAACAGGCATACGAGGATGGATTTGATATAACGACAATACTACTGACCTACTCTGTTATGGATCGGGATCTTGGACCCTTACCACCAGAACCAAAAGCAAAAAATACTCGGAAATAGAAGGCGTGACTTAAATAGAGCCCATTGAAAAATTGTTAGATAGAAGAGACAAAACAAGCTGAGGTTATGGCCATGTCCGAAGATGAATGAGGAGAGGATACCCCGCGAGATTTTATGACTGGAGGAGGCGGCACCGGAAGAAAGAAGACGCTGTTGGCCACGAGACCAAAACGATAGATGAGGGTGGTATTAGCAACTACGCGATCACGAAATGGCATAGAAATCAGCCAATGTGGAAGAGGGAAGGATTTGACCGAAACAATCCGCATGAAGGCTCAAAGGACAGGGCCTGTTGCCCTAATATCATGCTTGATGAGAAAGGAGAAGGTATATATATAGTATATATAATATAATATAATATATTATCATATATATATATATATATATATATATATAATATATATTATATATATATATAATATATTATATATATATATATTGATAATATATATATTATATAATTCTCCTTTTATAATATATATATAAATTATTTTTTATTTTAATAATTATATCGCAAATCATAATAAAAGAAAAAATTAACATTATTATAAACTATTCCTACTATTTTTAAGTACGTAACGTAACGATTAACGTAACTTTCCTTACTTCTTACCGATAAACGCTTTAATGATTAACGCTGTTAATTTTTTTTGTAAACGATTAAGAATTAACGACGTTTACTTTCTCATTAACGGTGCACACACTTTGTTATAATAATATATATATCACGATAGTACACCTAATTATATATAATTATAATTCAATAATATACAATAAAAATATATAATATAAAAAACATTATATAAAAATTATATATAATATATATATAGAGAGACAGAGAGAGAAAGAGAGAGAGAAGAAATAGAGAGAGAAGAGAGAGAGAGAGAGGAGAGAGGAGAGAAGAGAGAAGCTCAGCGTTATGAATGTATTTTACTGAAATACTAACCTTTCATTTCTTTAACCACAAAGTCTGAAATTCAAAGTATTAGAAATCTTATCATCAGCCTACAGAGCAAATTACTGCTTGAATAAAAATCGTAAATTTATACAAACATTTTAGTCTTTTCAATATTATTTAAATGTAAAAATATAAATAATGTGAAAATGAAATAGAAGTTTTCTAATATATTTATTGTTCAATTACACTATATATAATCATATATATATATATATATTATAATATAAGATATATTATATATTATATATATTATATATTAATATATATAATATATATTATATATATTTTTTATTAAAATATATATATATATATATATACATCAGCGCGACTCCAGTACTTTTTATACTCTTCTTTCTCTCTCTCTCTCCTCTTCTCCTTTAAATATATAATATATATATATATATATATATATATATTATATATATAATATATATATATATATATTATATATAATAAATATTATATTATAATACTATATATAATATATATAGATTATATATTATATTTATATATATATAGAAGTATTATATATATATATACTATATATATAATATATATATATATAAATATATATATTATATATATATATATATATACGTTATATATATAAATATATATACTATATATAATAATATAGATAATATATATATATAATATATATATAGATTATATTATATATATATATATATAATATATAAATAAATATATATATATAAATATATATTATTATATATTATATAATATATATTTATATATATATATTATAATATTATATAGTATATATATTATAATAATTATATATATATATAATAATGTTTATTTTTTGAACCATCCATCCTGTTAGGGTATGCCCGTCAATGGTGCTTCTCCTCCATAATCTTCTTCCAAAGATTTCTATCTTCAAATGTTCTTTCTTCCTCTACTTCCTCTACCAGTCTTGCCTCTACATTGTACAGCCTCTCCACCGAATCATCCATCTCTTTCCTCCGGTCTCCTTTGGCTCTCCAATCCTATCTCTCTTCAATCTCTTCCCCCTTTCTCATTCTTTCAACCTATATCCAAAAACCAATCTTAACGTGGTTTCTCCACCATTCAAATAAACAGTTCGCACTCCCAGTTCTCTTCGCTCACCAGCTCGCTCCTCATTCGGTCTCTCAACGATACTCCTCTAAATGAGTCTAAGTACCCTCATTTCCTCAGCTTCTATTCTGCTTTTTTGTCCACGATCCATTGTACCCAGCATCAAACCATACAACAAATACCGGCCCAGAATGATTTATATATTACAATATTTGTGTAACCTCTCGTTGGTATCCCTCTCCTTTAGCAACGGGTTCTATAACATTCCGCACATTCGTGAACAATCTCCCAATTCCTCCTTTCAACCATCATTCTCTGTTTCCCTTGACTCGTCAAATTACCACGCCCAAAATACATAAATCTATTCACTTGCTTAAGCCTAATATCTCTTCTAAGTTCACTACTATCTCTTCCCTCTCTCTTGCAATCACCATATTTCCGTTTCTCCTGCTGTTTATTTCATCATGCCCATTGACTTCCAGTATCCTTGTTTCCACCCTATTCCACGCTTCTTGCAGGTCTTGACTCCTGATTTATCACTGCACGCCATCATCCGCATAAACCAAGTGTCCTCCCATTTCCCCTAAGATATCCTTTTCAAGGGCATCTTCCGTAAAGTGCAAAGGAGCAAATTGGTGACAGTACACTTTCCCTGTCTAACCCCCGTTTTCACTCAAACCCACTTCTCTCTTCCTGTTCCTCTAACCTATTTTATGGATTTTCATACATACTCTATATGGCGCCTGATATCATACTTTCTTATGCATACATCGCCGTCTTCGTAACACTCTTCCAACAGTCTCCCCCTATTTATTCTATCCTATAGAATGCCTTTTCCAAGTCTAAATGCAGCTACGCCTTCTCATTTCCACTCTATTATTTCTCAGCAGCACGTTCATGTAAAATATAGGCTCAGTAGTACTTTTCCTGTACCTGAAAAACCGTGCTCTGCCATTTTCCAATCTTGTTTCCTCGACCTCTATCCTCAATCTTTTTTCTAAGATCCATATATTTTACTCGCCTCCACCAACAATACTATTCCTCTATAATTCCCGCATACTTTATCTCCCTTCTTCATGTAGTAGGACAGATTACTGCTTTTACTTCCTCCATTTTGTTGGCCCCCTCATTTTCTTCCTTTCTTTCCAATCACTTGGTTTAACAATCTTGTAACCATTAGTTAATCTCCCTCTCCTGTTCGTAAATAGTTCATATTCAGTCCATCCGATCCTCACTTTTCCCATTGTTTTTAATATCATTACACTGACTTCTTTACTCCTCTACTCTATCATTCAAATTTCCTCAATGTCTGTCCTTACTCTCAGAGGTATTTCATCCATTTCCTCCTCCCCTTCCTCTACGTTCAACAATTCCTCGAAATACTCGCTCCACTCCTTCGTTATCATCCTACTTCCGTCTAGAAGAGGTTCTCCCTCCTTATTCAGAACCGCATGCATTTCCGGTTCTTATATTTCCTCTCATGCTCTGGCCTATCCATTTATCAAATTTCCCTTGCCCTTCGTATCTCTTTCAGTTCTTATCCTATTCTTCCTCATAATGTCCTTACTTCTCTTTTTACATCATCGCATTTTCTTGCGTTACATATTCTATTCCTGTTCCTTCCGTTCTTCGTCTTCTCATCCATTCCAATTCTTGTTTTTTTGACATTCACTGCGTTACATTAACATCCTCATTCCACATCCGTCTTCTTTCCTCCCGCCCCCAGCGAAACTTTTTCTTCTTTCCTAGTATTTCGCTTGAATGCAATTTCCGTCTACTCTAGGTTATAAAGTCTTCCAACTCTCCTCCGCCGTTTCCTGTTCTTCTGTCCCTTCGAATCTTGCTTGCGTGTTTGAGTTTTCATTAAACACTGCTACCACCCATCCACCCTCAAGCTTTCTCCAAGACAGTATCTCTTCTTTTGTTATCGTTCCTTGTTTTCTCCTTTTTTTCCAAATCAGTTTACCCCATATACCGATTCTATTTCTGGAATCAGTGAAATAGGTGTGGGGCAAGCTTTTCACAGTCTTCAAAACACCTCTTCCATGCTAGCGTAGCATCATGTGTCAATCATTGATTTCTCCGTGCATCTCTGTTCCTCCGCACTCCACCTATACCACGTCCATTTCTTGCTTTCTTCATGTTTGAAGAATGTATTTATAACAGCCATGTTGTTTCTCAATCGCAAAGTCAATCAGTACTCCCCAGTCAACGTTTCCTCCCCCTTGACAATGAAGGAAGATTCCGAAGATCTATTCCAAACAGAGCTTTTCATATCCCCCATTATAACTTTTTCTTTGTTCCTCCTCTCACCGCTCATAGGTTCTGTTGGGGAGGAAACTTCACCTGAATCCATTTTTCCTCAACCGTCTTCCCTGGTTGCAGGTGCATACACCTTGATTAGCGCAATGTTTCTCTTCCATCTTCAACGTCCTATCGCAATTTCTATCATTATAAACAAAGCTTTCCATTACATTTCATAGAGTCTCGGTTCATGATTGATGCACTCGATCCTTCTCTCTTCTCTCTCCCCTTGTAATCATTTACATGAGTTTTCTCTTATGTAAACTCTTTAGTCTCCACTTCCCGGTACCCTCACCTCACAACCCCCAACACATCCAGATTCTTCCTCTTTTCCATCAAATCCACGGCCTCCTCCTCATTTCCGGCAAAAGGTACTTGCTTTATAGTGCAATCGGTACGTGTTATCCTTCCTAGTCCTTATGTCACGCCTTGTTCTCAAACCTTCGATATCCCTGTTCCGAGGCATTAGCGCATTGGTTAACTCGGAAGCGACTTTGTCTTGTATTCTTACGTTGCCGGCGCTAGCCTCGCCGCCACCCCCCCTCCCCCCCCCCCCCCAATACATTCATAGTTTCCTATGGCAGGGATTCATGGAAGAAATTTCGGGATACAAGTAGTTCCCAGCACCTAAAACCGTGCGAAGAGTAAATTATCTTGCTTATTAACGTCGCTGAAATATCCATTCAATTCAACCAAATTTTCAATATTGCGAGAGAGGAACAAGAACTATTGGAATTAAAATCCAAATTTATATATATATATACTTAACTCTATAATATATATATATACTATAGATATATATAGTATATATAATATATATATATATATAATATAATATATATATATATATTATATATATATATATAATATATATATAATATATATAAAATATATATATATATATATATAATAATATAATATATATATAATATTATATATATATAAATATTATATATATATATATATATGATAATAATATATATTAATATATAATATATAATTTTAATAGTATTATATATATATATATATATATATAGTATATAAGATATATATATATATAAATAATATATAATATATATAATAATCTAAATTTAGTTAGTCTCGCGAATTATAATTAAAGCTGATACCTATCTTCGCGAGAATATCGATCGTTCTTGTAATTCAATTTTATTACCTCTACAATTCACACACACAATCTCAGCTATTCGATTTGAGCACGAGATTCCCTTTATTTTAATTTAATGAAAAGTTACACTTTGTTTCAATTTTACCATAATCTTTATATTTATTATGTAATCATTTTCACTCATTTGACCAGTTTCGCAAAAAAATTAAGAAGAAATTTATCTAACATTATGGAATTTTACGTAAGACTCGATCGTTTCTATGATATTTAACTCTGCTAAGCAAACCGAGAAGCACTGGAGAAATAGATCGCCTTGTGATAATATATAATTATATATTAATATTATTTATATATAATTATATATAATATATATATATATATATATATATATTTAATTAATATATATATATATATATATATATATATATAATATTTATATAATATATATATATAATATATAGTATATTATATACTATATATATATTAATATATATATATATAATATATATATTATATATATATATAATTATATATTATAATATTATATACTATATATATATATATATTATATATATATATATTGCTTTTTTAAAGTAAACCATAAATCATGGCCCTAAATAGCATCGGAGTGGTTTTAAAGAGGAATAAGAGCTTCGAGTTAAGTAGAAATCTTCGATATAACTTATACATTTTAATTTCAGATTAAATTAAAATTTAGTTAAAGTTTAACTTTAACATCAAAACTAGTATTGTCCTGCATTATTATAGTATACCTTCATTATTTTTTATAAATATCTAATTTGAAAGATTTAAAATACTCAATAGGTAATTTTATGAAAATTGTTCTCCCGCTATAGGCCTGTACTTCTTCTCTGTATGATCATCTGACCTCCTTCCCCCTCCTCCTGAGTCAGACAAATGTCCCCATTCATCCAAACGCACTTGAAAAAAATACACACATTTTGCTAAATGTTATTTATGAAAAAAAGAAAAACTGCTTAAATATCTAGAAGTAAAAAAAAAATATCGTTGATTCGATACTGAAAATAAAAATATCGATTATATCGCTGAAAAAAATAATCATTCAATATTTTTTTCGATACTAATCAAAAAAAAACATATCAATATCGATATATATCTGGTCCTCTTGCGGCATCCCTACTTAAGAGTGCAGGAAAGCTTTATTTACAAATACTTATTGAGAATTATGCTCCTGAAAGTAAATGTTGTGTACTCTCTTCTCTCTCAACTCTACATTGTGATAACTTTGAAGCTCCTCATAAATAAATAGGTATAAGTATTCCGGAAACATCCTCATTACTATGAAGAAAGTCATTAACTTGACATAGCATAGCATTTTTATACCGATTTACATTTTTTATATTTTAGGAAAGGATAATAGTCGTGGAAAGATTTTTTACATGGCTAGTTTTAACACAAAACTTTTTATAATATATAGAACCCTAAAAATATTATTTAGAAAATTAAATATTTAAGAAATATTTTAAATTTCTTAAAATCTTTTAAGTAATTTTACATAATCAGTTTTTATATTTGATATAAAATAATTATAATCTACAGGGTAGCATTTATATTTATCACTCTCACTTATGCCGAACTTTGAAATGAACTTACAGCTCAAATAGCGAAGAAGAAAATCAGCATGTATCAGCACTAAACATTTTTCGAGGTATGTTCCACTGTTACACCATTTTTATGGGGTTGAATAAAAGACGAAAGTGCTTGAAAATTACTCAAGTAAATTCATAATGAAGAAATACCCTATCAAATACATTAACTCAGAACAGGAGTTCTCCACATAACTTCGACGAGCCAAATGTATTTTCTTAGAGAACTATTACTGGGAAGTGTAATTTGACTCTTGTAGATATTGAAGCCTTTTTCCACGTGCATCGGTTTATTTTAATACATTAGACTTAAATTAAGAGTTTTTGTTCTGTTTACATTAACAATACAGCATATCAGATACAACTTACACAAACAAAAATAAAAAATAGGAAACCTTTTTCTTTTAAAATAGTTTTCGTCTTGGAAAAACTGTAAATCAATGTCCAGTTGTTTTCATTTGTGCTATAGAGTTTTAATTGTTTTACTCCATATGAATGTTAACATCACTGAACATGCAAGGCGTTGTACATTTTCGACACCTTGTAATCTTTATATATAAACTTTCTTTTTGCTGCTCGCCGACCATCATGCCGTTGTCCAATCAGAAAGTCATAATTATTTCAACCTTCGAAGAATTGCCTTTGTTAGAGAATTCTCCTTTTGTGCTTTTAACGGCCAATTAAACCTAAGAATCTTCCCAAACTATAACTTTATTCTCCTTCTATTAAACATTCTCTTTAATTTGGTTTGAACCAGGATATTTTTCATATCTCCTATAAATTTAAACATAAAGAATTTATATTCAAAAACAAAATTTGTAGTAAAATAATTCGAGAGCTTGTGATTAATGAGGCAAGTACATCCGCCTCTTAACACAATATCACACCTTATATTTTATCGTATATAAATTGAACAACTATTATATACTATATACTTAATATATATATAATTATATATATATATATATTATATAGTATATATATATACAATATATATACATATATATATTATAATATAATATATAGCTATACTAATTATATATATTTTATATATTCTTTTACTTGGATTTGACAGCCAGACAGAAATATGTTAGAGCAACTTTCAAAAAAATATAATCTGCCAATCTTATTTGCATTAAGAACTCTAAAATGGTCATTAAATGATTTATAACAACTGACTAATGTAATTAAAACATAAAATGATATTTTAACAAACTTGCATAATGATTTCATAATTAAATAAACTTACCAAAAGTTAAAATTTTTTTAAATAAATCGATAACAATTATCTTTTAAAATAAAATTTCAAAACTTTAAAATGTAATTTGTTTTTTTTTAATTATTGATTTTATCTTCTTTTTGTCGTTCCAAAGTTGCAGATTTAACTACTTAATTAAGCTAATTAAAAACCATTGATTAATTTTTGCAATATTGAATCTCATATTAGAAAATAAGAAGAATATAATAATAATAATAATAATTAATTAATAATAATATAATTAATACAAAATAATGATAATAATAATAATAATAATAATAATATAAGTTTATTTAACTTCTAATTCTTCTTAAATACTTTTTTTCTGATTTTTCACTTAATTTTCGTTAAACTAGTCAGAAAATAGTATTAAACATAGAAAATAAGAGGCATAATTTAAATTATTAGTTTTGACGTTTCTTCCAAACTTCGGACATCATTCAGAGTTCCTACTTCTAAAACACGAAAATAATTATATACAAGACTTTAAAAATTAAAATACAAATTAGATTTTAGATTTCAGATTCATTATTTAATATTTAATTTAATCGACAATAACGTTGACTTTATTTAATGTCTGGTTTTAAATGTTTTATGTAGTAAGCCTCAGCTTTTTCAGTTTTTGGGCTTCACATGCGTCGGGCAAAAAATTTTAAAAACTACCTTGGCAATGGTCGAAAATACATTGAACTAGTGAAACTTGACGTTGATATTTTACACACAAAAAACAAGAACTTAAAACTATCTCTGTGGAAAACTATAGACCATATACATGACTACCCCGGGAGTACCTTTTTCCTTTTCGTTCTTATAAACCTAGAATTTACAAAAATCTTTCTTAAAGAAGACCATGAGTATACAACCCTCAAACAGAATCAAGCATAGTAATCAAAGGCCAGACAAAGGAGGAGGAGTGGTAATTTTGAATAAAACCAGTTATGAACTAAAACTTAAAAATATCTTGAATGACGTTAACAAATTTACCATAGCTCCACCAAACATTAATAATATCACTAAAAATAAAATAAATAAAATAGCTCATGAAAGTAAGAACTAAAATATCTCTAATAAATCCAAAAGAACTGGTCATTTCAATGAATTCTAGAAAGAAGGACTACGGAAAATACACAAAGATGAAAAAGACCCACCCTTGCGTCCCGTAATATCAATGTGTGGTACTGTCACTCATGACATTGCTCAATACCTCAATACCTTAATACGTCCTTACTTAGATAGCACGTTTATTGTCAAATCTAATAATGAAACCCCTATGTAAACTATCTCACTTAAAACTTAGCAACTCAGAAACGCTTGCTTCTCTGGATGTTGAATCATTATTTACGAATGTCCCCGTTGTAGAAACCATATATATTATAATTAAACATGTATTATCATTCTAATAATCCACCTCCTCATTAACATTTCCCGAAAACACCTATGAGGAACCTTACTATTAATATTTGTTCACTAAACCCCCTT
Source organism: Trachelipus rathkii (assembly GCA_015478945.1). Taxonomy (NCBI): domain Eukaryota; kingdom Metazoa; phylum Arthropoda; class Malacostraca; order Isopoda; family Trachelipodidae; genus Trachelipus; species Trachelipus rathkii. The sequence goes on along the minus strand of JABUQX010059675.1, from coordinate 23,901 downwards.
CAATTTCCATATAGTTATTACCTGCAAAAGAGGTGTTTGCCCATGGGTTCACCTCTGAGCCCTACATTCCGCTGGACTTTTACAATGGACGGACTAGAAATAAATTTATGGAAAAAACAATTACATTTAACCCAGTGCTTTTATGTAAATATTGTTGACGACAACCCTTACTATATTAGAACCATACGACATTATCAGGTTTATTCAACCCGCTTGCAAAAACCTTCTCTGCCTCAATATTTATATCTGAAACATTCTCAAAATAATATTATTAACTTTTGCCTTGTTATGCTCAGTAAATAAATGTTCATATATTTTACTGGGTTTAAAGCGATGCTGGTATGCCCTATCTATTAATCTATTAGTCATGTAACCAATATACATTGACATACAGTTAGACTTGGGAATCATTTGATGTTGGAATTAAAGGAATCAAACGGAGCCTGATCAACTGTAACCTGTTGTTTTTAGCAGAAAAAATAATAAACAAAACCATCAACAAACTAAAAAAAACAGGACAATACAGACAATATCTCTGAAAGCATTTACTTTTACTTTAAAACATCAAACACTAAAGACTTCAATAAAGAGGAAAACTGCCTATCCAGAATTATTAATACCCACATTAAATCAACAGTCAACTCAAAAATCACAGTTAAACTATACCACAAAACCAGAAAACTTTCTTCCTGCTTCTCTACTAAGTTTACCCTCTTCAGTTAATCACCATGTTGTGTACCAATTCGCATGTCCCAAGTCTGACTGTAAGTTGACATATATTGGTTACATGACTAATAGACTAACAGATACGGCATACCAGCACCGATTTAAACCAAGTAAAAAATATTTGAACATTTATTCACGGAACATAACAAAACAACCATCTATACCTGAAATCTCACAGTCATTCAAAATTTGGGTCATGCGAAGCTCAAACACTGAAAATAGCTGAGGCTTACTACATAAAACATTTAAACCAGACATTAACATAAAAGTTCAACGTATTGTCACAAATTAAATATTATATGAATGTAAAATCTAAAATCTAATTTGTAATTTTAATATTTTAAATCTTGATTTATAATTCATTCCAAAGTGTTAGAATCCGAAACTCTGAAATGTCCCGAAGTTTGCGGACTAAACTCAGAAAACTAATAAAATTTAAAATGCCTCTTATTTTCTATGCAAAACTATTTTCTAGATTAGTATTAAGAAATTAAAATGAAATCAGAAAACAAATATTTAGAGAATTAGAATTTAAAGTAAAACTATATAAAACAAAAAGCTACATAAATTTCTAAAATAAAATAATAAATTAATAATAATTAATAATAATAATCAAATAATTAATAATCAATTATATAATATTACAGAATAAAATAATAATATTAAATAATCAATAATAATATAATAATAATAATAATAATAATAATAATAATAATAATAATAATAATAAATAATAATAATAATCAATAATATTAATTAATAATAATAATAATACATAATTATTATATAATAACAATAGATAATAAACTAAAACAATAATATTAATAATAATAAATAATAATTAATTAATAATAAGAATAATAATAAAAATTAATAATATAATAATAATAATGAAGAATAATAAGAATAATAATAATAATAATAATAATAATAATAAAATAATTAATAAATAATAAAAAATTAATAATACTAATAATAATAATAATAATAACTACATAATAATGATTTAATTAAAATAATAATAATAATATAATATTTTACTTTTAATTAAGCATATACCCTTTTTAACAACATTATATTATACATCTCTTTAAATTTCTTAAAATATATCATATATAGATAATACTATATATATATATATTATATATATATATAAATATAAATACTATATATTATATAATATACTATATATAATATATTTAATTATACTATATATATAATATATATATATATATATATATACTAAATATATTTATATAAATTTAAAATATATATATATATATATATATATATATATACTATATCATATATATATCAATTAATTATAATTATATATATATATATATATATATATATGTAATATATATATTATATATATATAATATAATATGATATATATACTATATATATATAATAAATAATATATATAATAATATATATATATATATATACATATTTATTATATATATATATTAGTAAGTCCTAAAAAGTAGGTGCTAATGATGTCGTATTTAATTATGTATTGAACTTGCCTGAAATTACAGGTTATCTCCTTCAAAATATGAACCTTGGGAGGTTACACAGCGGTCAACGTTCTTCCACCTTCATAGATCTCCAGAAGTCATTTTCCTGGTGTGTTTAGTTCACGTGTTAGAGTATTTTTTATGTTTTCCATCGCCAAAATGATGACCCTTCACTTCCATTTTCAACTAGGAAAGGTAGAAATCGCACGGACAATCTGCTGTATGGAGATGATACTGATATTTTTCTTCGCCAGAAATTCTATAATTGAAGGAGAAGTGCAGTGTTTTCGTTCTGAGATATCACGTTATCGTGGTCAGCACCCAAAAGTCGCAAATGCCTGTCTGATTCGCTAACTCGTTTTCGAAAGTCGTTCAACATCTTTGTAAAGACGTGAATAACTGTCTGTCCTGAAGGTACAAATTCCTTGTGCACAATCCCACGACTGTCGAATACAAACAATAACACGGCCAACAAGATTTTCGCTCAAAACATTAAGCATTTATAGGTACTTCTTTCTAATTCCGAATTATGACCTCAGTAGTTGGGTATCGTTTTGGAGGCCAATAAGGCCTAAACGCCGAAAACGATCGATCCCCGGAGTAATACCTGGAATTCTTCCCTCGACCGACGAGAAAAACCGCATTTTTCGAAGTTAATAACAAAAAAATAAATAAATAAATTAAAAATAAATGAAAAATAATATATAAATAAATAAATAAAAAATTAATTAATTAATAATAATTTAATTAATATAAGTAATAAAAAATAAATTAAATATATAATTAAATAAAATTTAAAAAAAAAAAAAAAAAAAAAATTAATAAATAAATAATTAAATTAACAAATAAATAAAAATAGATAAATAAATAATAAATAAATAAATAAATATATATAAAATATATATTATAACTAAAGGCCCCGCACCGCCCAGGATTACGTACCCCTGCGTCCCCCCCCCTTAAGGGGGGACGCAAACCCCCCCCTAAAAAAATTAAATTGATCGTAGAAGCTGAATTTGAGGTTGGTAGAGGACCGGAGTTGGGAGGAAGGATTCTGATCTATTCGCTCGGTCCAGAGACCCCCCGGAGGTCCCCTCCTGAAAAAAAGAAGATGCATGGAATGGAAGACTAAAAAGCCGATGGATGATCGCGAACATGAGAATGACAGAAGAAGAGTCAGGAAAAAGATTGAGATGGAGTTCTGAGTCAGAGGCAGTCGGAGTTCGCATCGACCGCTGCTGGAGCCGTGTCCTGCTGATAATAAATATTCGTTTAGTCCCATATTATTATCAAAATATATGTTTATAACCTTAGATCTCCCGAAAATACGTTATAAGTCCGTAAAGGGTGTGCAAGGGACCCGAACGAAAGGGAAAAACCACGTCCCGAACTGAAAATGAAAATAAATGCATTGGAATTCAAAACAGAGGAAGAAGAAAGAAAATGTAGCGAAAAGGAAGGATGATGAGAGGATCAGAGAAGAAAAGGTTGGAGAAGGAGTCTGTAGTCAGGAGGAGTCGAGTAGGCACGGCACCGGTGCTGAGCGGTGCGTGCTAGTTAATAAATATTCGTTTATCTCCATATTTATATCAAAATATATATCTATAAGCGTTATTAGATCTCGAAAATGAGGATTGTAAGTTCGTAAAGGTTGTCTGGACCCCCAACGGAGGGGGGTTCCGACTGGAAAAATGCATGGAATGCAAAACAGAGAAAGAGAAAGAAGAAGAAGGAGCGAAGATAGAAGATGAAGGAAAGAGCTCGAAGAAGGAGGACAGAGTTCGGTACCGCACCTGCTGAACCGGGCAGGTGCCAGTTAGTTAAACATTCGTTTTAATAATAACAATATTCACAAACTTCACTACTGCTTCGTTCTAACATTTTACATGTCGTCAATTGTGCATCTTGCAAAACCCATAAATCTTTCTTAAATGTGAAGACTGACATTTATATTTTCAAATTCTCATTTCTTGTTATAAACTTTAACTAATATAATTTTTTTTTTTTGTTGTGGCATCAATTCATTTTCCTGACTTTATTTTACTACGAGTTTCTTTTTTCATTTTATGTCTTTGCTCTTCAATTTCTTTTTTTAATTTTTAAATTTTTTTTTTTTTTTATTTAATTATTTTCTAACTATTTTTTTACAATTTTATTTTACATTTATACTTAGTGTGTTTAATTTTTATATTTTAATATTTTTACATTTTTTTTATTTCAATTTATTTTTTCTAACCCTTTTTTTTTTAAGTTTTATTTATTTTTAACTTGTGTTTAAATTTTTATATCACTTTATAGGGAGTTGATATTATTAGATTTTCGCCCTTGTTTATCGAGTTTTACTTTATTTTGTTTTCTATTCTTTAAAACTTTTGTTTTTACATAAAAATTTATTCTTTAGTTTATAACCTAAAAAAAATGGCATTTTACACCCTAAAGCATGTAAATCCACAAATCAGTTAATTCAAACCACCCACCTCCCACCCTCCTACCCTTCCCATATCTATATCTATTGATCTTTATTAATTGATCTAATATTCAGGTCATATTTTACTAAATATCATTTTACATACCTAAGCAGTAAATCAGTTAGATCAACACCCACCCTCCCTACCCTTCCCGATATCTATTGATCTATTGATTCATATTGATCTATGATCTATAATCTTTGATCATTGATCTAGTGATCTATGACTATTATCTATAGATCCATATCTATTGATCTACTGAATATATTGATATTGATTCAGTCATATTTGCATCACTAAAACACAAAAACTTTCAAAAAATTATTTTGTTTTTCTTTCTTAAAACATTTTTGTTTTACTAAAAAACTTTATTCTTTTATTTTATAAATAAAAAAAATTTGCATTTTACATACCCAAAAGCAGTAATCAGTAAATCATATCCAAACATCACCCCTCCCTCCTACCCTTCTATATCTATTGATCTATTGATCTATTGATCTATTGATTCAGTCATATTTGCATAACATAACAAAAAACTTTTATTCTTTATTTTTAGTTTCTTTTCTTTAAACATATCGTTTACCTAAAACTTCTAATTCTTGTTAGTTTATTAACTTAAAAATTTTGCATTTATACATACCCTAAAGCAGTACATTCAAATCATTATATCAACCACCCACCCCTCCCTCCTACCCTTCTATGATCTATTTACTATGATCTATTATCTATGATCTATTGATTCAAGTCATATTTGTTACTAAAAATATTAGAACCTTTTATTTATTTTAATTTTATTTCTTTAAAACTTTTTGTTTTTACTTAAAAATTTATTCTTTTTCTGTTCTCTTAACTTTTAAAAATTTGCATTTTAACATACCCCTAGCAGTAAATCAGTAAATCAGTTAATCAAACTGCCCCCCAGCAACCTCCTACCCTTCCAATGATCAGATCTAAACTTATCTCTGATCTATGACTATTGATCACAGTCCATATTTTGTATAATAACACAAAACTTTTATATTTGGTTTTGTTTCTCTAAACAATTTTGTTTTACCCTAAAAACATTTATGCCCTTTTTTTATGCTCAGCCATCTATATACTTCTCGGAGCTCCGCATAACCCTAAAAGCAGAAATCCCTAAATCAGTTAATCAAACCACCCCACTCTATCCTCCTACCCCTCCATGATCTATGTGATCTATTATACTATTGATTCAAGTCATATATAAGATCTTTTGTATAGACCATAACATAGAAATATACGCACCGCCCACCGTCTACCTTGCAGTTCTGAACACTGCTAATAGCGTTTAGTAAGTTGCAATTATGGTTGATTTTGCTGATTTCTATGTGGTTTGAATGCTGTTGTTTTGTCGGGTATGCTGAAATTGTTTAGTTGTGGTCGTTGGACCGCCGCCCGTGTCGGCGTTACGTCGTGGTTGTCATGCTTTCGTTGCTACTTGCGTGTTCCTTGTGGGTATAGTGCATTAGTTCGCTATGAGATTCTCTCAAGTAAAGAAAAAAAAATACAACCTCGGTCAAATATAGCGCGTAAAAGAGGTGAAGGGGTTTGAATAGATCAAATAAGGGATGAATTTAATTATTGGAAAACTAACAGAAATATATGCGCAAGTCTATTTCTCAGTAAACGACAATAATTACAGATGCTCATAAACAATGAATAGGGTTAACTAATAAATAGATTAATAATCATAACTTTCCAAGGGGCATAAGCAGGGCAAGCTCTATAAAATACGTTAATTACCATATATTTTCATTACATTAACGGGCACTCAAAATATTTAATAACTATATATAATAATATAATATTAAAGTTAACATTTAATTAGTAATATAAGATTGATATATTATTATTATATAATTATATAAAATTATAGTGAGTATGAATATGTTATAATTAGAGGGTAATGATAAATTTAAGATGTATATGTTAAGTCCACTATGGATATCGCACAAACCATATATAACGCGGGTCTCGAAGTCAACCGCGGCTAGTTCCAACGCACTACCTGTAGAACACTGGTACTGATAATGGGTCCCTCTTTAACCCCGGACACCTATATATTACCTACTATATATATATATATATAATATACCTATAGTATATATGATTATTATATATCCGCCTGGCCCAGTGTGAAATTTTTCACGATTTTCAACCGTGGTATAATTGTGGGAAATTGAAGGGACAATGTGTTACTATTCATTATCAGCCAATTTTCCTACAACTTGTGATAAGTATTTTTCCTTGTAACATACTATGAGCTCTGATTGTCATAAGATCTTACAAGTTGGCAGTGGGATCGTCCTATAAGCCTATGTGGCTTGTAAGTTTTTACAATCCAGGAGGAGCCTTCTTATGGGGACCAACATTTCCCACATTTCTCCCCACATTTGCTTACAATTTTTTTTATTATGTTGGGTAGCCACCTTCCTTGCCATTCACAACTTTCCTACTACACTTCTGATCGTCCGTATCCCTTCTATCCACAATATACCCTAATATTGAAACTCAGACAACTTGTTCCAGTTGCCACCATCTAACAGAACTTCACACTTAGTAGATTCTCACTACAACGCATTAACCTTACTCTATATTGCGCACGTTTACTTTCATGCCCCTCCTTTTACACACCTGCCAAATCTATCTACCAATCCTTTCAAACTCTCTTCAGATTCGCCACACAGAACCAAATCATCCGCATATCGCAACACGCGATGGTTCAATCGCCGGAGAGCAAAAGTAATTGCTGATAATCAATCAAGTTTAAATATATAATAAATAAAAATATATCATCTTATATATATTAATATATACTAAATATATAAAAATATAAAAAATAATATATTATATATATTATATATATATTACTCATATTATATAATATATACTATATATATATAATTATATATATAGATATATATAATCCATTCCCTTTTACATTCCCCACAGTGCCGTTAATCTATTTTGCATTGCTGATCATATTAAAAGTTTTTGAATTAATCTGTCATGACACAAAGTTTGATTTCTAAATTTCCATCTTTCGATATCTAACTTTCTTGCTGATTTTTTTCTGGACGCCCTCCTTTACCAGCCGTTCTAGAAAGTCACCATTGGTCTCTTAAATCTATTAATAGGGGTACTCCTCGGAGTTCAAATCTATTCAGTATTATTCTCCTACTTTTTGTTAATGATCTATCTACTAGTAAGTTAACTACTACATTACATTACCCTACATTACGTTTTTCATTTTCAAAAACAAACACACTTAACAGATAATAGCTGATGCTAAGAGGATGTCTTGGAACGACTGATCTCTTATGTTTATGGAATTTATAGCTTGCTCAGAGAAAAGGTAGTTATTAATATCGCTGTAATTAATCCCTTTCATCTATCTACTCGACCTAGCTACACACATACACACACTCTCTCTCTCAGGTTGGCGCACGTGCTTCAAAATAACTCTCACTTCCCATTGCTTGCTCTGGACAGGAGTGTCATCCGCCCTTGTATGGAGTACGCATATAATGTTAGCATTTCCACTCGGATATTTTCATTTAAAGGTTAGAGTCTGGGCCCTTGTCTTATCAACTCTCCCTCTCTCACAGATTTTCTACAATATCTTTGTCCAATAACTGGTGCAGCACTTTTATTATGTTATCTTTATTACAACGGAAACTGCTCTTCTGAACTCTCGTTGTATACTTCTTCCTTTGCTCATGTAACTTGTGCTAATACACACAAACTTACTTTTTCTGTACAATTTTCCGATCCAAGGCATAACCCGTTTTTACCTTTACATACTGGAAGATATATATAGCGATACGTGGTTGGAATATTTCTAAAATTATCTTATGGTAAGAAGTCTTTAGATTGGTTTCAATGTACAGGTTAATGCTTAAAAAATGAGTGAATCTGAAAATGTTTTTAAAATCCGTGGAAATAAAAATTTCATAGCTTCCTATTTAAATATAATATGCTTTCAATGTTGAATTAATTATAACCCTTCAATCACAGCAGATACGAAAGTTACTCCCTTTATCGAGTGTTGAATTGATTGTCAATATATGAACATTTTCCCAACCGGCATTTTTTTTGCTAAGGAATTTTCATTTTTTTTACCATTATTCATTAATGACTTGCTTAATTTCAGTTTAAATTGGTTTTAACTTTATAAATTCAGTATTAATGTATTTTTAAAGTCAACCTCCTTGCTTAATAAAATGGCATATTTTAAAGTATTAAACCAAAAGCGAACCACCGAATTGCTATTTTATATAAATATTTAATCAATTTCTTGAGCAGGAAATATAAAACACAAATTCAATATCTAGAACAGGAATTATGACCAGATCATTGCATTATAAATATTTCATAGCTAAAAAAAACAGGCAGAAAATTGGATTTAGAAGATTAGCAATGCAAGAAGTTCTCTAGTGAAATACGAAGTCTGTCGATATAATAATTTTGTAAGAGACAGAGGATGATTCCTGAGTGTGTGCGTGTTCCTTGCTAGTCTCAATTCTAATCTGATTTAAGATTGAACTTTCAATAAGTTTTACTCATAAACTTGTATAAGTCGTTTGGATTATAGTTAATAGTTTCACATTTGTATTGCAAAAATAAATTTCAAGCGATAAATAAAAATCAAAATAAAATAATAGAGGTAAAAAGCTAATTTTCGAAAAAATTATTGCTATAATAGTTTGACAGTGTTTTTTTAGTTCTTGAATAATAGTTATGAATGAATAATAATGCTTTGAATGGAATTCATAGTCATAATGTCGATGTAAAATCGTAGTAGAAGTATATGTATAAAGCAGGTAAGCGATTAAAAATAGTTGCAGAGTTGAGTCGGGATGTGTATGTTATCAGGACTATTTAATTATTTATGGATGGATGACAAAAATTAAAAAGTAGGGGGTGTAAGGCTATGGAGGCAACTGTTTTTTGAAACGCTGATGATTTACTAGTTTTTAGTTGAATTTAAAGAAATATTGAGGGCTTTGGCAGGTGCGTATAAAAGGAAGGTCTTTGAAAGTCGATGTTGATTGAGAGTTAACGGGATGGTAGTGAGGAGAGTCCATGGTTGAAATCATTTGAATGAATGAATAATTGGAATAAAGATTCGAGTTTTAAAATATTTAAGAGCTTTCTAAGTTGGATGAAAATGGACGGATGATGCAGAGAATGTTAGTGAGTAGGACAAGTTGTAACATTGGTTGAAAGGTCGTCTGTCTGTCTAGCTGCACAACTCTGTGCAAGTAAATCCTTGGTATGTAGGAGGGTCATGTCTGGAGTGCGCTAGTTCTTCATGAGGGTATGTATATTCCGGTGTTTAATGTGTGTTATCGAACAGTTTGTGAATAAGAGGTAGAATGTTAACATGCAGTTCTGTTAGATGAATAATCTTATGGCGTGTTAGGTGTGGAAGTGAAAAATGATAGCATGTTAGGAAGCTGGTTGTGGTGGTGAGAGTATGGATTAAGAAGGTTGGTAATTAAGTGGCAGAATTGATGATTGTGATTAAGTGGATGTATAGAGGTGAGTTTGTTGGGAAATCGACCGGCTTGGATAATTAAGGAAAAATGGATTGAGATGGTGTGTCTGAAACGAAAAGAATTGTGATATTGGTTCAAGTGAGAAGAATGGTTACATCAGTAGTAATGAATGGTAGTAGCTTTGTGAGGAGGACATAATTGTAGGATTGGGACATGGAATGAACCCTAACGTGAACGAGACACCATATTCTCGGGTCTGTCGTAGGGTTGTGAGACCCTAGGTTGGATTTTTGTCTGTGAAGGACTCGAACTTATTAAGGATCATGTTTTTCTATTAAACTTGTTCCCATATTATATTACGACGATATACATCATATCTGGGGACATATTTTTTGAAGGAATAAAGAAGGAATAATTGAAATAGCTGAAACGTTGAATATGTCATGTATATATGCTGCAATTTCACTACAACCAATAATGGTTAAAATTTTAATAGCTCCATTTCGATTGTATATAACATATTATGGAAAACAGTTTATAGTTGTCATTTGTAATTTTGGTTAAAAATTTCAATTTCAAATTTGTATAGAAGTTTACCGAAAAACTTGTTGGTGGTCGTTTTTTTAACTTTTTTGCATAGACGATTCTGATCAATATGGAATCTAAAGGCCTATTTTTTAAATATCTCTTTAAAGTATAATTTCGCACTTCATATACTATATATATTATAATATATATATATGTATTATTATATATAGATATATCGAGTCGCCTAGTCACATCGCCAGGTCACGACGTACTGACCTAACCGTCTAGTACTATCACTGCCCGTAAGTATCTACTACTGCATCGTACAAGCGATCTCGCTGCTCGACTAGCGTCATGCTCTGTCCACGCCTCTCGAAGCGTGTCTCCTCAGCTCCCTATATTAGATATATGTAGGTAGTGAACCTTCGATCTCGAAGCGTCGCCGGTATCTGGGCATACTAAGATTTATATATATGTATACTATATATATATAATACCTTTCGCCTTATATTATATATTATATATAAATAAAACTATATATATATAATGATATATAATTATAATATATATATATATATAATATATATATAATATATTATATATATATGATAATATGAAAAAGGCATCAATTTTCATACATAGCTATGCGAAAAAGGCATCAATTTTCAACCAATTAAAGCATCTGTTACATTCGTTGGGCGGAGCTTATAGCTAAAACTTGTGACGTCTTAGTCAATGTGCAATCTCTCTCTCTACGGAATAACCGTCTTTTGTGACGTATGTGGTTTCCAATTTTTCCTATTAATTGAGCATACTAGTTGATTTTTTTTATACTATGTTTAGTATTACTGACTTGAGTTCACGTACATAGTATATTAAAATTCTAAACATTTCATTTACAAAAATGTTTTTAAAAAATTATTCGAAGTTTTTTTACGCATTTGAGTTATTTGAGTTAATATTTTTCACTAAAATATTATATTAACGCTCTGAAAACCATAACAATTCGGCTTGTTTTTCGTTTCGTGTAAAGATGGGAGGAATCACTGTTGAAATGCGTTTCAGATTATCGATACATCGATATCAATATTATTTTTTTATAATCGATTTTTTTCCCTAATTTCGAGGAATCGATATTATAGACATAGTGTACGTAAATAATATCAAAGAAAATAAAAATATTGTAAAACTTAAGCTGCGTTTCCCGAAGCCCGAGTGCAGCCCGTGTGCAAAATCGACTCGGAAACGCTTCGAATTGAATAAAATTACATTAACCAATCAAGACAGAGCTTTGATCTGGAAACGGCGAGCGCGCCCGTCGCATCAGCAGCTATTGTAACGCTAGTCTGTAAACTTAAATGATATATTTTATTAAGTGATACGATATAATTAGTATCCTTAATATAAAAAGTTAACTAAAAAATATAAAAAAACTTTTGGCAAGCCATTTCCGACAAATGTTTTGTAAGAAAATTTGTTTGTAAACAAGTATCCTTCCGCAGCCCGGTTTACTAATTCCCGAATTCGAGGATTTACAACGGAGCGCAGACTGTTGACGTTTAGAGTGAGTAGAGGTGCCAAACGGCTCGGGAAATGCATTGCAATTGTGCGCCTGTGTGCCCGACCGGGCTGCAGCCGGGCTTCGGGAAACGCAGCTAATATTTGTGCCGCTCTATGCGTAAAAAAAAAAAAAAGAAAAAAAAGTACAAATTAATATAACACAAATACGAAATTTATATATATATATATATATATATATATAATATAGTATATTATTATATATATATATATTATTATATATATATTATATATATATTACTATAATATATTATATATATATATATATATATATATTTATATATATATATATATATATATATATATATATATATAGTATATATATGAATATTACAGGGATGCCGAAAAAATCAAAGAAAAAATCAATTGATTTTTTACTTGATTTTTTTTATAAAGAAATCAATGATTATTTTGATTTTATTGATTTTTTTGATTTTTTTTATTTTTTTAATTTTCTTTAATATTTTTGTTTTATTTTTTTGTATATTTTAAAGTGATCTAACTTCAATAGAAATAAAAAATTAAAATAAACTATATATTTTATTGAAGTTATTTAATATATATTTTTAAATTTTCAATAAAAATATTGGCATTGTAACCGTAAGTCTGTAACATTCTTTAGTCTTGCTGTTTCATTTTTCCTTGTAGATTTTGAACCAGAGCTAGGCCTAGAGGTTAAAAATTGAAAATTATTGCCAGATGCAGACTAATTATATATATCGATTTTTGTATAATGTCGTATAATAGAATGTTAGGCCTTTTAGCACCCATTATTAGAAAAGGATAATATGCTGAGGGGGCGCAACGTAATGACAACGAGAGGTAATTTGGCTTGAGATAAGATAGCGCGAAGTGTCTAATGGCCCAGCGCTTTAAGTTTATTCTTATTTATTATTTATTATGGTTGACTGGACATTCTAGAGGGGCCAATGCGGCTCTTAATTTTAATTTTTTATTTTTGACTGAACAGTGTCTAAATATGGTCAATGCGGCTTCTTAATAATTATTCTTATTTATTTGAGTTGACTGGGACTTCTAGAGGGTCCAATGCGGCTTCTTAATTATATTTTTATTATTAATATTATCATTTATTGATCGACTGGGACAGCCTAGATGGGCCATGTGGCTTCTTTAATTATTAATTTTTGATTATTTGATATTTATTATGAGATGACTGGGACATCTAAGAGGGCCAATGCGCTTCTTAATTATTCATTTTTTTGGTTGACTGGGTCAGTCTAAAAAGGACCATGCGGCTTCTAAGTATTATTCTTATTTATTAATTGAGATTGACTGTACATTTCTACGAGGCGACATGCGGTCTCTTATAATTATTTTAATAATTAATCTTTATATATATTATGTATTGGTTGACTTGGACATCTAGATAGGCCTATGCGAGCTTCTTAAATATTATTCTCTATTTTAGTTATTTTTATTAGTTGACTGGAACAGTCTCGTCTGAGCTTAATTTTTCATATTTTTATTGGTTGACTGACACAGTCTAAATAGGACATGCGGCTTCTTAAGTATATATTTCTTATTATTATGGGTTGACTTGGACATTCTAGAGAGGTTAATGCAGATTCTTAAATTAATTATTCAGAATAATAGTTAAGAAGCTGCATTAACCCCTCTAGATTGTCCCAGTCACATAAGAGCGAATAAGAATAATACTTAGAAGCCGCATGGTCCTATTTAGACAGGTCCCAGTCAACCAATAAAAATTATAATTAAGAAGCCGCATTGGCCCTTCTCGAATGTCCCGTCAACCCATAATAAATATAATATAGAATAATGACTTAAGAAAGCAAGAAGCCGTATGGTCCTTCTTAGACTGTCCCAGTCAACCAATGAAAATAATAATTGAAAATATAATAAGAAGCCGACTTGACCCCTCATAGATGTCCAATGTCAACTATAATAACATAGGAATAAGAAAGAACCGCATGTCCTGTTACGAACTGTCCCAAGCTCAACCAATTAAAATTAATAATAAGAAGCCGCATTGGAACTTCTAGAATGTCCCAGTCAACCCATGTCCCATAATAAATAATAAAAAAGAATAATACTTAAGATCCCATGGGCCTTTCTGACTGTTCCGTCAACAAGAATATTAAAAATTAAAAATAATATTAAGCCACATTCATCCCTCTAGATGTCCCAGCTCAACTCACTTATAAATAAGAATAAAACTTAGGAAGCCACATGGTTCATTTTTAGACTGTCCCAGTTGACAATAAAAATTAATAATGAGTAGCCGCATTGGCCCCTCTAGAATTCCCAGTCAAATCATAAAAATTAAGAATTAAAAATAATTTTTAATAATAATTATGTAATTAATGAATAGTATTTATAATAAGAGCCATATGGCCTACCTAGACTGTCCAGTCAACCAACAATAATTATAATCTAAGAATAAAATTAAAAAGTCGCATTTGGGCCCCCTCAGAATGGTCCCAGTCAATCCATAATAATTAATAAATAAGAATTTAATAATTCAGAAGCCGATGGGCCTATCATAGGACTTCCCAGTCAAACGCCATAATATATTCTAATTAGAAATTAATTTATTCTTAAATTACTAATAGTTATGGGTTGACTGGGACAGTATAGATAGCCCATGCGCTTCTGAATTATTATTATTAATTTATTAATTTTTGTGAGTTGACTGGGACGTCTAGGTAGCCCATGTGCGTCTTAATATAATACTATTCATTAATACATTAATTATTTTATTAAAAATTATTCTTAGTTCTAATTATGTATGGGTTGACTGGGACATTCTAGAGGGCCAATGCGGCTTCTCAATTATCAATTTTATTGGTTGACTGGGACAGTCGAAAACGGACCATGCGACTTCTTACAGTATTATTCTTAATTTATTATAGTTAGACTGGACATTCTAGTAGGAGAAACAAGTGGGCTTCTTTAATTATTATATTTAATTAATTAATAATTATTATTGGTGACTGGGACAGTCTAGACTAGACCCATGGTGTTTTAGTAATATTTTTATTATATTATGTATTTGGGTTGACTGGGACATTCTAGATGGCCAATGCGGCTACCATTATTATTTTTACTTGGTTGACTGGGACATGCTAAAAAGGACCATGTGGCTTCCTAAGTATATTCTTATATAAAAATTAATAATTTTTATTGTTTGACTGGCGGTATCTTAAGTATTATTCTTATTTATTATGAGTTGACTTTGACATTCTAGAGGGGTCAATGCGGATTCTTAATTATTATTTTAATTATTAATTGCTTATGGTTGACTGGGACAGTCTAGATGGCCCATGCCGGCTTCTTAAGTATTTATTCTGTATTTATATTATATTATGGGTTGCTGACATTTCTAGAGGGCCAATACGGATTCCGTAATTATTAAAATTTTTATTGGTCAACGGGCCAGAGTCCGTAAAATAGGAACCATGCGGCTTCTTAAGAATATTCTTCTATTCACATTAATGTCCAATAAAATTTAATCGAGAGACGGTATGATGGACACTCTCTCATAGAGGATATTAAGATATAAACATTACACCCCAAGTTTTCTTTAATGATGTCATCTGTTTCTCTATATACTATAATATAATTAATAGAGTACTATTATATAGAGGGAGAGAGCTTACTAAGTATGTAGCAGTTAGTTTAACGACACCTAGTGCCACTGGATCAGGATTCTATAATTAATTATTCTATACTTATATAATTAAAAATAGGATTGAACTGTACATATTTCCATATAAACGGCCAATGCCAGCCCTTTTTAAATAGTTAGATCATATTCCCCCTTTAATTCAATACCTAGTAATTGGATTATACTGTGAGTTCTGGAACGTTGTGAGTGACGTATGATATATGAGAAGCCACCTCCGTGGGGCCTTCACCATTGTGATCGTCCATATTTTAGGACATATTCTATATTCATTGATTAATTTTGAATATATGCGAATTCATTCAAAAAAGTATACTTGTTATTAATTAACTTGAACCCTGACATGTCTTTATGGGTTGAATGAAGATCAACACTGCGAAATGATTATTTAC
>JABUQX010059674.1:0-20876 GCA_015478945.1 Trachelipus rathkii | reverse complement strand
AATAATGCTTTATCAATTAGCATGTTTGAATGAATGAAATTAAAGTAATTATGTTAGTACCACCTTATGGAGCTATATTTTATAATATTTATAAGTATAACAAATTAATTTCACTATATAGTACCTATTATTATAAACTACCACCAATTTATCTCTTAGTATATATATAGCCATTTCTTTATATAGATATATAATCCATATATAGTATATATCTACTCTATATACCTCGTATCTAAAGAGTTATGTTTATTTCATACGTTCACTATTGTTTTTAGTTATTTTATCAATCTATAATATATATACTAGCTATATATAGTATATATTATATATAGATATATATTGGACGGTTGGGGTGGTTTCAAAGCGAATAGCTATTGTCAAAGATCGGCCACTTGATCTGCTCCAGCAGATCTTGTACAGGACCTTGAGATAGAAAAGAGAGCGGGGAATAAGAGAAGCTCCAGCTAAAGGGGGGGCTGGGGGATGCATTTATGGGGGAGGGGTAGGGCTGCTCTGATAGCAAACAATGTACTTTACCCTTAATTTAGTATGTAAATTTGGCCTCTATACGTAAATACCTAGGTATTATTTTAAAGGTACTTAATTTCATCATTTAAAATATTTAAAATGTCAGCTATGATAGACAAGAGCGCATGTAAATTGTTATCCTCAGTTTATTTACCTTCTGTATAAGATTTTTTTCATCAAGAATTTTTATTACGCTCTTTAATTTCTTTAGTGAATGAGTTTTTTTCTGTTGTTATTTTGGAATCCAATGCTTTGTAAGAGCCTTTCTGTCCTTCAATAAACAGCTTCTATGAGCGTATGCATCGGGGAGAGAGCAAATTAACACACCTTAGGACCATGGCTCATACCCCATTAATAAATATTTCCAGTGATGTGCCAATGATGGTATTGAGGGTCAATATTTTGAATTCATTTAGAAGTGGTTTAAAAGCCAAAGGTCTTTTATTTTATTAACGATGTGTACTTGCTTCATTTAACGAAGTGGCAAATTACTCCAAGACTTTCTATATATCTTTACAAATTACTTTCCCTATACACCACTCCATATTTTTAACTTGTTTAATAAAGAGATTCTACACTCGAAACCTAAGAAACTGGATGGGTGGATAAGTTGGGAAACAGTCCAAACTTTCAATATATCTCCTTTCCTTCCAAAAATTCTGTACCTCGCTCATTCAAAATGATTTAAATTACTTTGAAGGATGGAACTATAAGGTGATTACCACAATACTTATTCCTTTTTAGGATATCCATATTCCATATTAAATGCTTTGAAAGGCATTTATATGAAGATTCTGATCAATATGCTTACAATAACAACAAATTTACACGCCTACTCCACATGCAAGTTATAATAAGTATGTACAACCTTAATCATTAATATTATTTTTACAGTAAAGGGATCAATATGGTCCAAGGCAACCTCCCTAAAGGGGATCTCCTTAGGAGATATTCTAAACTCTGTATAGTCATTCTGATTTATTTTTATTGTCCTACTATATAGTTTTTTGCAAACAAGGCAGGTTTTAAGAAATTTCTTTACAGTAACATATGCAGATGGAATGTAAAACTCTTTTTTAAGAAGTGCAAGTAATTTATAGACTCCTGCATGTTTGGCTTTAATATGAGTTTCAAAAATGAGAGCGTGTGTTTGTAAAGGGACAATCTTTGAACAATAATATAGGAAATTTTTCATTATAATTACTTCTTAATTTACCAAATTTAGATTTAACTCTAATTAAGCCATCTGAATCTAAAAACAAATTTAATTGATTAGCCAGATTAGTTGATTTTATAGCAAGAGGGTTCAATAAATAATCATATATATCTGAAAAGTAGATTTTTGGGCTCCTTTATAAACCAATGAACAACTATCTTTATAATTACAGCTCATATTCATAGAGGGGAAGAGAGAAGGTTTTTTGGCTTTTTACTCTTAAGTTTTAATGTAAATATATACTTTCCTAAATAGTGAATGACCCTTCACATTTTCCCAATAGAAGAAAAATTTATTTAGTGCTGTTATTGGTTTCCACCTGTCAGGGAAATACTGTTAACTAAAGTTAAACATGAAATTGAGGGGACCTCAAATGAAAGAAAGTGTCAACAAACATTCTTTTCAGTTGGACGCCTTAAAAATTAATTTGTTTTTCTGTAAAACCTTGGGAAGAGACACCAACTAGTAACCATTATCTTGCAGGGTTAGTTTGGACCTAATACTGATGAAAACAACCGCTTATAACTTCATATAGTTCAATAAATCAATGATTTATTTATTATGTAATTATTGGAGCCCTTTTTCTCTAGCCTTGCTGGTCTGTGTAACTTTAGCTGCCACAGCTTAAGAATATGGGTTCAGTGAAATCATGTAATTTTTTAATATTATGGGACACAGAAGCCCTAGCTGAAGATTGAGAATAATAAATCTATCACACACCCCACTCCATAGGCCACTGCAAATAGCTCAACACAGATGGTTTCCCTTTGTTACAACAACTTTGTTTTTGGCAGTGAGATAATGAGGGAATGTGTATCAAGATTTTTTATATAAATCACACATCCATATAAATACCTTGCTGGGCATCTGTAAGACCATCGTAAATCATGATTCCGAGTGTAATTCCCAATTACCGGGGAATTGAAGCCCACACAGCATTATAATAATTACAAATCGTTTTTCCCGCTCTTCAACTGTCATCACTAGTTAAGGGTCTATCCCAAGTGTGCCTCCATCCATCTGCAAACCGCATGCAGAAACAGTTTTTGCCCTATTCCTACAAGTAAAAAGTCAATGCAGTGGATCAAAGCATATTCACAGATGAAAGTAATATTCTAGAAAGTTATTGAGCCTCTAGATTAATTTTACATGGTTTTTATTTGTAAAGATCTTGGTTGCCGCTAACCACAAAAATACCAATAATTTGGTTTGTAAGGGTTCTTCAGAATCCTCACAAAACTCAGATTCTCATATTCCAATTCTATCAAATTTGAACCAAATTGCTGTAAATTAAAGCCATATTGAATAAAATATTAATTGATTGTGAAATGAAAATTTGTATCAGCTCCATAATTGACTCCTATGCTAGACTATCATTATCTGATATATTTTCGGTTATAAACTAAATTTCTTTCTCAAAAGGGTCATGAATATTACAATGTAAAATTAATGATAATATGTTAGAGACCATAAGTAAGCTTGGTGAGAACCTCATACCAAAGGTAATCTGTTCATTTTGTAGGCCACCTCAGAAAAATTATTTATACCCTTAACCCAAAGAAAATGTAATTTTAAAGTATCTATATATGGTAACCAGATTTGATGGAAAGCCTTGACAATGTCATATATCAGTAAATATTTATTAAATCTTAAAAGTGTCAAAGCTATTTCTAACACAGCGTAATGGAACAGTAAATTGCTTCGCATAAGAAGAAACCGAATATGAAATATCTCCTCTGGGGATTAACTCAAAATTACTCTGCAGACTTATTCTAGGGATTAAATCTATAAATTTTTATGTAGGCTTGTGTGTAGAGTGCGATTTTTTTGCGACTTTTTTTGGCGACTTTTTTTTAATGAGTTGTGACGAGATGTGGGCCTCCATAAAAATTCTATTATACTGTTCAAATTTATCAGGATTTTTCTGAATCTTTTTTAAGGTAGATTTTAAAATATTGGAGGCTAATTTATAATTATTTGGTAACAGGTCTATTACTCTGTTATCCCATAAACATGGAAGTATTAGCCTGCCATCATTATGACACTTTGCATTGCTAATTATATCCTAACCAGTTGTTACATCTCATTTCAGAAAAGGATGGGCTCATAATAATCATCATAATTCATTAATTTATATGTGAAGAATTAAATGTCCATTATTATCAAAAAGAGGTTAAATCTTCAGGCAAATTACAGGCAATGTAACTACATAAGATAGAAGATTCTTGTAGTCAGAAATCATTACCATTCACTAGATCGCATTTATTATTGCTATTATTAGAGGAACAACAACGGTATTCCCCTTTATTTATTATTATTATGTATTAATACTCTTTTTTTGTAGCTTTCTATTTAGGCAAGGTTAGGGATGGCTTTAACAATGAATCATTAAGTTTTTTCTACAATTTCTTTACAACATGAATGGTTTATTTTAAACTTCGGTGAATGGTTGGTATTCATACTACCAGTAAGCATAATGCCTATACAAGTGTGGCAAAAGAATTTTTTATTTAAGAGGATCAAATGTCGAGCATGTATCAGGAAAATCTGTGTCAGTGCATTTATACAAACCTCCCCCTTAAAAAATTGGAAATAAACCAATATTTTTCCCCCACTTCATCATTTAAATTATCAGCTAATTCTTATTAGGATTTTTTAAAGATAAACTAATTCTTTGTTAATATTCAAATTAAACTAACTTCTAGCTTGTCTGGAATACTCTGTAGCGAATTAAATGTCCAATTACATTAAACTGTGCAAAGTTAATTTTATTACGTACGTTCTGTAGTTAACTGTCCATATTCACTTGGCATTTATTTACTATATCAGAATACATCGACTTTTCTTTGAAGATTTATTTGCTAAATGACAAGGCACCACAGATTTATCAGTCAGGACATCATATCCACCAAAGAGTGTGAACACTATTGTTGTCAGCCCCTTAGTGGTAAACTGTCCAGCGCCAACCCCAGAGATTTTTATCTTTTGAGTGAATCTACAGTCCCTTCACATCATACCAAATAGGCTGAGATACTGAGTCAGGAAACAATCAATATGGAAGACTCTCAAATGGGACGATGCGGTTGAATTCGTGTTAGTTTGCACAAACAATGCAAAGCTCTTTATACGCTTTTTATATAAAAATGAGAAATGATTACTACCATTACATTTATAACAAGGGTTTTTAAACCTATACCTGCATTGAGACTGATCATGATTCAGGTAACTGCACAAAATGCAGCCCACCAATTTCTTCAATTTTTTTAATTCCTACTTTCCGGACAATCCAATTTTTGACACTTGTTTTATATTAAATGGCTTATATGATTCTAAATTTTTACTGAGTCAGGAAACACAATATGGAAGACTCTAAATGAAACATTGTTTTTTTTTAACTCTACTGCAGCTGCTAGGCTCAAGCCTTTTTCCCTGAGATGCAGCAAATGTATTTTTTTTATAGAGCTAACAACAGAGTTATTAACCTTGTGCTCTGTCTTTCACCTATTGAGCACCTCAAAGGAGGTATCTAATATGGAATTTAAATTTGGTTTGGCATCATTATTACAAGTCATAAATGATTTTATTTATGAGATATTCTTGCCATACATACTATTCAATTTAAATATTTGACCATCCATCAAGACTCACGTATGCGGAGGTATCATATATTAAACTAACTTTGATTTGTGAAATCGACAAGAAACATTTCCAGAGTTAAAGTTGACAAATTTCAGTAAAGAAGACATTGACCCTATTTTGGAGAGAAAAGCCTTAATGACGAATTTAGATCAACTGTTAAAAATTATATATGACACTTTAAGGCTTTCAATATATAACTTAGCAGGGCCAGATACCTGCTTTACCAATAACCTATATTTTTCAAATTGTGAAAAACTGCGATTGTTCATGATGCTCTCAAATGAAAAAATAAATTGATTTAAATTTTCTGGCTGACTATCAAATGTTGGTAAATCTATTGGTGGAAATTTTACATTTTGAGCACTAATTGAAGTATGGGTGGTGATGCACTTTATTATGATGTTTATGAATGTGAGAATATCAAGTGTATGATAAATGGAACCCAATCGTGATGGAGTTCTAACATTATAATCTGAATTTTTCATATCAATCTGTTCCTGCCTTTTGAATGAATGTCAAGACACCCAGAAAACCTTATTCATGTTTGAAATTAATTGACAAAATATTATATTTGCACAAAATTAATAAACAATGTATATTCCAAATTAGCAAGTCTCTCAGTAAGGAGAAATATTCATATTCTGAGACTTTAAAGAATTTTAGTTAGAGCTAAAAATTGAATGAGTTTAATATCAGAAAATTTCGTGCTTATGTCCAGAGACATAGCACAAATATTCTGATATTACACTCATTCAAATTTTTAGCTCTAACTTAAATTCTTTTTAAAGTCTTCAGAATATGAATATTTCTTCTCTACTGAGAGACTTGCTAAGACTTGCTAATTTGGAATATACATTGTTTATTAATTTTGTGCAAGAAGATCTCTTGGCCCCCTCTTCTACTATAGGTTTTTTACTAAAACACACTCTTTCAGAAGGGCTGTCCGTTATATCGGAAATATATTTTTATTTCTGCTCTGGATCATATGAACCCATGAAAAGAAATATCAACTTCACCAAATTTTCAATATTAAATATGAAAATCAAATATGAATATAAAATATTAAACTTTTAAATTTAAAGGACACCCTGCAATTGTATCAAATTTAACTTGAAAGTATTACCAATTTAATTGTCAATTTAAAAAATATAAAATATTAAACTATTGGTTTGACGGAATTTTAAAATTAGTATGTTAGTGCCCTATATATGGTGTCTTCTAGGAGCTGTATTGTATGATTTAATAGGTTAGTAGCCTTATACAGGTTAAAAAAACTATAATTAGAATTTTAGGTAATCAACTATAATTATGCCTATATATGGTACTGCCTAGAGTTCGGAAATTGTATGATTAATTGGTTAGTTAAGCCTTAAAAAGGATTAAAAAATAAAAAAAAACCTTTATAATTGGAATTATGGTAAGTAACCTATATACTGGGTGAGGTGTAACAGAACCTCCACAATTAACCTATCTTTTGGGAAAGTACTGGAGACAGTAAACCTATTATGAAGGTATCGGCAATCCCGAAAAATTTACCTATTTTGAATATGTGGAACAGTAAAACATAGTATGGAAGGTATCAACAGAACTGCACAACACCCAATAATACTCTACAATAACCGATGAACATTCACGCATTACCAAAGTATTCACTAATAATTAATTAATATTCTTAATAATAAATATGAATATTGTCAGGGCACTGGATAGAATGCTAATAGAAATATAGAATTAATAGCTATATCCATAATGTCACATTGACGCCCAGCTTAAACCAGCATATCAACCAAGATCTATTAAAATAATGAGGAGCAGGCTGTGGAGGCTTTAATCTGAGAAGAAAGTTAGGCAGAAAATCCCGCTGGGGATGCCATATACAAAATATCAAGATTGGAATTTTAAGGGATATTTATAGAAAATGTAAAAAAAACAATTTACTAACTTAGAATTCATGGTGACGTAAATAAAGATCTTGAAAGTATTTGATAAGAAAAAAAAAGGAAAATTTTACTCTATTCCAATTTTGGTTGAAAAAGAATTAAATTTAAAGAATTAATGAATTTTTGATTGTAAATGCGGTGTGGAAGATGCTCCAAGCCAAATCCAGCTCCATCAAAACAGCAACAAGCTCCAAGCTGAAAATAAATGGTGAGCAATTTTAAAGTTGGCCTTTAAGACCAATTTCTAAACTCTATGTTTTGAAAATTATTTGATGTTCATATAAATATGCAGCAACTTACACAGAAAAAGACAAAAGCGCGCTCAAAGAATGTGATGCCTGACTGGTGACAACATGAGCCCAAATTTGGCTATGAGCCTTTAAAATTTTATAGTTATTAATAATTATTAGGGACCTCTGCTTATTAGGCACGCTTTATATAAGTATAAGCGACAAGCTTTCGAGGCAAAAGTAAAGTAAACAGCTAATGAGCCACACTTACTTACCCAAAATAAAATTGGTACGGCTTGAATCTTCTCTTGCCATTATTGACTTATCTTCCATCAAGATTAATAACTTATGTTTTTGAGCTTCTTGCTCTTCTGGCCATGCACGGAATCTGCACCATAAAAAGATAAAAAGTATAGCATTAGTTGTTTGGCAATGCATTGAACTTAATTATATTTTAAATAAGTAAAATAAAATGTCTAAATAGCATTGGTGGTGGTTATATGATTTCTCTTAGTTAGATAACAGTGCTAAAGTATATTAGCGACGCATATAGTCGCTAGATGGATAGCTAACAGAAGAAGCATAAGCTAAATTTTTCCGTTGTTCATAATAACAAGTTTTTTATCTTTTTCTTTTTTCAGTCGAAGGCTAATAATAAGAATTTTATCCAGTAAAAGATACTTTTACAGGCGCAAATAATAACTATATACAATTAAGAGTAATAATTAAAATTGATCAGTGAAAATTATGACATTGTCATTTTAAATCATTTTTAAGCATTTTTAATCACTTTTCAGCAGTTGTTTGTGAAGTAAAATAGGTGTATGATTTTGTACAGATGGAGGGCGTTTGAGTTTACGATGTTGTACTGATTTTACTGTTATAAGGGAGTATGTAAAACGCAAATTTTTTTTAAGCTATAAACAAAAAAGATAAAGTAATATTTTGGTAAAATAATATTTTTTAAAAACAAAATAAAATAAAATAAATAAAAGGTTGTGTTATGTTTACAAATAGCCCCTGAGATCAATAGATCATTGATAGGTGGGGAGAGTACTTTTCAGAGTTATTGTCGATTTACTGATTGTATTGATTTACATGCTTTAGGGTGTGCAAAACGCAAATTGTTTACGTAATAAACATGAAAAGCAAAATAGTTCAACCAAAATTGTTTAAGAAATAAAAAGGGTAATGCGAAAATAAATAAAAATATGAAATAAATTGAGAAAATTTAAATTAAACAAAAATGTAAACACAAAGAAATATATGTAAATGGAAACTTATATAGATTAAATTGGCACACAATATATGATGTATCTCAAACTTAGGATAAACTATATTTAGTTAACTTTATAAAGAAGAAACAATGGTATTATTATTATTATCAGTCTTCAACTTATGAAACGGGGTTATCTTTGTAAGATGTATCATGCTCTTGCCTCCAGTCCTATTATCCTTGTCTGTTCCTGTTTTGCATTCACATGCATATTTCTTCTTTTATTTCAGTTGGTGGGACCCCCCACTTCCGAAGGAGATCGGCCCTATACCTGAACTTAACCCAAGACACCTCACGACTTTGAAACTATCTTATTCGAAATCTACGATCTTATAATCATAAAGGACAATATTGGTATTATTAAATAAATATTTACAACTCGGCACGCACCGGCTCTGCACGGTGCAGGCTAGGCTCATTTTGCACTCGACACATTAGACTCACTCTTATCTTTTCTTCCTTCTCCTTCTTTATCTGTTTTGCGTTTTTGCACACATTGCATTGTCTTCTTTCTTTTATTTGAGCTGATATTCCCTCTAGGGGGGCTCCGCAAGAACATCTATTAGAATTTAATCCCATCATGATTAGGTTCTATGCCTTATAAACATCATACATTGACACCAATACGGCTAAACAATTGTTTACTAAACTCAGACGCACGCGCACCGGCTTCAGACACCGGTGCCGGTAATATACTCTGATTCTTTCCGCAATTCCTCCTTACTCCTGTCCTGATTCTTCTTCTCTTTCTTTCTCCCTTAGTATTCTGTCACGCACTCTGTTTTTACTTCTGGAGGACCCACCTACCGGGGGTTCCATGAACACCCTTTAACGACTTGTAACCTTTCAATATCAAATTTTCGATCTTATACAACATATGATAAGAACATCCAATTATGGGGCTCTAAACTAATATTCTACTTATGTCGAGCACCAGCAGCGGTCTTCCCAGCCTGGTATACAGAAGGGTGGCCGTAACCAAACCCCTCGACTCAGACTCCTTATCGCGACTTTCTTCGCCTTCTCTGCGCCGGATTGTGACTACCTTTCTCCTACCTCTGTTCATTGCATTCATACATTTCTTTTTCATAGTGTACCCAACTCTGGGGTGTACCTGTGTACTACGACACCGACTCCGACTTCCGACTAGCCCGACTCCGACCAACGCCTTACTTCCTTAGCTCCTCTATGCGTCTCCAAATTTCTTTCCTTTTCCCAACGGTCATTTTCTTATTTCTAAGTGGCCGCAACCCCCCTCCGGGAGTGCACGGCCACGGAAACCTTCGTCTAGACGTGGTCGTCACGACCAGACGGGTTACCAAGTTTAGGAGACGGTATCCCTACCGGGTATATATATACTACCTAATTTTAGTGACGAAATGTAGCCTCACTATTCGTGTGTTGATATAGAAATATTGGAGAAAAACAAAAGTGAACTTAGTTCACAGCAACAAGTGATTCGCTGATTGGATAAGGAGGAATGATGTTGATTTTTTAAACACCTAGAAAGTATTCTGAATATAATCGTGAAAACTAACGTTTGCTGGTTCTTATCCTATATTCGGCCTATATATTATGCGACTAATCATTTTCAAGCTTGACCTTTTCAAGAGTAATCTGAGAGGTCGTCCTTATAATGAGAACCTGGAATCATACCGGAAATTAAAAAAACAACAACATACAACCTGACTTACCCAAATTTTCCCAAGGGATGCAGGGCATCTGTGTCACATTAGTGTTGCAGTATTTTCATTATTGTAATTTGGGATATCTACAATTTAAACATTTAATATCAATAAATAATATCGTTAAGTATGAGTATAATATCAAGTTTTATTCAACGCTCCTATAGTTTAACTAAGCTTTAAACTTTAAGTAAAGTTTATGAAGTTAATTTTCGGGAGCGTTGTGGAGTTGAAAGAGTAGATGTAGTGTGAGATGAGAAAGGTTGTTGAGATGGTTTTTATATACAAAGGAAAACAAAAGGAGATAGACGAAATAAGTATGCAAGACGAGGGTGGATGAGAGAGTTGGAAGGGGTCGACACACAGGAACGCAACCTAAATCAGAATGCGGAGTTTTTAGTAAATTCCAAGCTTAGAGTAACTAATTAAGTAATTTGCTCATTACCTGCCTGTATAGTTTTATGTTTAAATTTTAGCCCTCAAGGACATATGCATCGTTGTTAGGAAGATAGCTTGACTCTGTTTGACTAATAGGAGTTTGCCGACTGAGCTAACCATCAAACTACCGAACTTGGACATAAGTGTTAACATGTGAACAGAAAGTTATCCTATCAAAGAGTAGTTTATTTTAGGAAATTGCAATACAAAAACTTAACGTTAAATAATAGTACATTTTACCTAGCAATATTATGATAATTATATGCCATTTAATTATCCAAACGAACATGTCATTTTAAAGAGTAATTCTTTAAGGTCTAGCTAAATGCGTATGCATCATTTAACAAAAACTTTAGAGCAAATTCCTTCAAAAGGTACATGTTTAAGCCTAACAAACCTCTTCAAGGCAAAATTTAATAAACTTAATCCCAAGTATCAATATCTGTAGAGCTAGGCAACGGTTAAAAATCATTAACTTATTACATTAACATAAAATACTTGAACTAACTTAGTCCTCTACACAATATTTGTCATCATATTAGTTTGATCTACTAGTCAATCATCTAACAATATTCAAGCCATAACTCACAACAACAATTAAGCCTAACACTTTAACACTATGTTATTCAATAGTGATACCTTATTTACAAAAAACAATTTTACTAATAAATAACAGAATTCTTAATTATTGAAAGATAGTTTTAAAGAATATAAATGTTATAGGGTAGTAATTCTACGTAGAGAGCAAGGATTAGAGACCACGATTGAAGGATAGAAACTCCGTAAACTATCTTCCAAAGCTCAAAACCATAGCAACAATCTTTCAGCTCAGGAAACCCTAATTTGACGGCATAAGAGCTAAAACCCTTTTTTTCGAATCCAGCTATGCTCCGTACACCGGTTCGTGTTCCAGTTTCTGAGGCTCGATTTGATAGATCCCAAAACTGGGCCTCGAACCTAAATGGGTCGTCGTGCACTGACTGCAATGGTTAATCTCTAAAAAAAAAGAAAAAAAAAACACGAAATACGAACGGGAGTGATAGGGATGTGTCTCAAATTACGTGACATCACAGGAAAATGAAGTCGATGGTGACTGGTATGACAGAACCACACCATTGGAAGGATAAGTAAACTAAAATCATAGAGAGAGAGAGAGAGAGAGAGAGAGAGAGAGAGTAGAGAGAGAGAGAGAGAGAGAGAGGAAGAGAGAGAGGAAAGAGAGGAACTTAAGAGATATATATTTTGAAATTTGAGAGTAAAATTAATTATATCGAATAATCGTGACTCGATATATTACATATAACGTCAATAGGTTTTGAATATGATCATTGTTTGGTTTCTTAAAATTAATACTTTGCAGAGACACTTTTATCATAAAATGAAAAATAAAACTATTTTTTTCGAAAATATGTTTCAATTTTTTTTTTTCAAATAACTGAATAACGATGTCATGAGAGTTTTGCTTTCACGTCATCGTCATACTTTTCATTAAACAGAGAAGCAAACTTAATCTTAATATAAAAATAGAATTTTTTAATGCTGTATTCCATTTCAATAGTTTTTCAATATTTCAAGTTTTTAAACAGTGCATTTACGTTCTGTTTTAAATATAATATATGATATATAGTATTATATTATAATATATATATATATATATAACAAATACAGTAGCATAATAAAAATATTAAAGTATAAATAAAATTTATATTTAAGTATATATATATGATAGTATATATTATCGGCATATTTGTAGATACTGTACTGTGACTACCGAGGTACATTACTTTAACTAACCAACCTAACGCTTAACCTAACCTAACCTAACTAACCTAACCTAGACCTAACCTAACCAAAAATAACCTAACTTAACCTAACCTAAATTAAATATCATTATTATACCACTTTGTGATCAGTAAACTTCCGAGGTTATGGAACTCCGCTAGGCTTGTTAGGTTATTGAAATAGAACCTCACTAGTTACAGTACAGTATCGACAAATATGCCCTATTATCAATAACAATTTATCACTAATCATTATTACTATCACTCACTATCACTACTATCTTTAGCACATTAGCACTAATTAAACCACTTAACAGACACTTGCACAATATACAAATGAGGCCCTTGATGGGAAGAAAAACTAAACATCTGGTGGGTTCCCTGTCCCTAGAAGTCTGGTAAAGTCCTGGATGTGTTCATTCTAGGTCCAACCTTTACTGCGTAGATTTGAAGATCTACGTATCAATGTCCAAATTTTGAAATATTGGCAAAAAGGATTAAATTTTTTCGAAAAGAATAGGTTTCATCTGTTTTAATGCTACGCACCTCAGTTGATGTTCATAAATTTAATAATAAATATTTTTAATATTTTATATATTTAAAATCAAAATATTTTAATTTAAATTTATTTATTAATTTTTGATTTTTTTCATATCTTCAATGTCCACTTGTTTAATGTATAGATTCCTCAAAAGGAAATCTGCTTTACTTTCTCAAAACCAGATGGTAAAAACGTTCTCCATATTTATATTTTCTATTTTCTTTCCTTTACCTTCTTATTTTTTTCACTTTCCTGCAATTTTATATGCGACTTGTTCGAACGAGATACAGGAGCTAATAATATATATATATATGTAATAATATATAGTATATTATTATAAATATATATAATACTTAATATATATAATATAATATATTAGATATATATATATAGTATACATATACTATATATATAAGATATATATTATATTATATAATATAATATGAACTGTATATTATATATATATAATAAATACTATATATATATTATACTATAATAATATATAGGATAAGTATATAAATAGTATATATATATATAGTATATATATAGTATATATATATATACATATAATATATATATATAAATATATATATAATAGTAATATAATATATAATATATAAATATATATATAGTAATATATATATATATATATATATAATATATATATATAAATAAACTATATATTATCATATATCATTAATATATATAATCATAGATATATTATATTATATATATATAGATATATATATATATATATTATATATATATATTATATATATACTAGTATATATAATGATATATATAATATACATATATAGTATATATATATATATATATATTACTATTATTATATATATAATATATATATATTTTATAATATAATATATAATATATATAGAATATATATATATATAGTATTATATAGTATATATATATAATATATATATATGAGTAAAAAGATGGATTGCGAAACAAAACTGCAAAGATAATCAATCACTTTTGGGGGGTTGGGTTCAGACTCAGGGCTTGCAAACACAGAAAAAGGGGGGAGAAAAAGCTTACAACAATATTGAGAGCAAATAGGAAATAAAAGAAGCTACAAAACTAGCAAATAAAATATAATGAAGCTATTACAGAAGCAAACACAAAACAAAGAAGCTGCTGAAATAACAAATACTGACTTTGCATTAGCTATAAATAAGTAATGAAGCACCAAAACTCTCAAGGAAATTATTAAAAAGAAGCTACTAAAGAAAACAAATAAATAGCTAGCTACTCGCTCTACAAGAGCTAAAAGGATACACCAAGAAGAAAGTTAAAAATACAGGTTGAATCCAAGCAATTATAAAGATTAACAAATTCAAGAAACTTCTAAAAAATCAAAGTAAAAGCAGCCCTTACATTCCGTTCTAAAGCCAATTTAATCTTTATTCTGATATTCCTATTCACCAGTATTCATCAGTTGAAGTTTGATATATATACTCATATAGTATAATGATATATATACATAATAATATATATAATAATATATATATAAATATATATATATATATATATAATATACTATATATAATAAATTTATAATTAATTATAATATTTAGTACAATTAATAATAAATATATATATTATGCCCTTTATGTTAAGACCAAGGGGCCCAAACCAATTAATAGATTAGATTCGGCGGAAAGTGGTTGTAATGGGATAATGCGTTATCTAGAAGAATTATTTGCATATTGAGAGAATTTTTATATACGAAATTATCTCAATGCTCCCTCTCTCCCCATCAAATAAAGTCAAGATATGTAATAAATTTAGATCAATGAAGCTATGGTACTGTGTCTATAGTTATATTTACAATGTAAAGTATATATAAAACTTACTCGGCGCAGCGCGAGTAAGTTGCTATACGGCACTTCTCGCGGGCAGCGCTCATTTGGATCGAGCGCTTCAGCGAGCGAGTCTGCCATGACATGCACGCCAGCCTGTACGTATCTATGGTATTATTTTAGTTTACAAAAACGTGTGTAAGAATAAATCTAATTGAAAGTAATTGAACTCTCAAACAAAATATGTTTTGAAATGAAAAAAAAAAATCTCATTAAGACATAATTAAAGGTACACAAAATCGACTTTATGAAATTCACAAATTTAATTTAAAATAAGTAAAATCTCTTATTTCTGATTTTTCCTTGGATCATAAATTGTATTTAACAGACGTACCAAGTACCAAAAGTTTAAAATTTTTAAGAGAACCATTTAAAGCTTTTGAACATCTTTTAGATGATATACTATATAATATATTATATATATATATACTATTATATATATATATATTATATAGTAATATTTTATTATATTATATAATAATATTATAGATTATATATATATATATCATATATAGTACTAATAATATATATATATAGTATAATCTATATAATAATTATATATACTATAATATAGAGAGGAGAGAGAGTAGAAGAGGAGAGAGATTTTCCCCAGCAAGCGCGACAGATTAAGTTTTATGTTACCACTCCTGTGGGCCTTCCATTCTTTATTTCCCTTCTCCTCTATTTTCTGTACCTTCTCACTCTTAATTTTACCTTAATTTTAAGTATTATATATAGGTATATATATATATATATATATATATATATATATATATATATATATATATATATAATTAGACAATATGCATGAAGCTCCGAGCATATGTGCCCGATATAGAATATTACGTATCTTAAACGGTGTTTTTCTTATAACTTTAGAGTAGATTCCATGGGTTAACTATTAATAATTTCAAGTTATTCTTCTTTTTTCTCTCAGTCTGTCAATTCCCCTAATAAAATTTTTTAACTTTGTTAAGTTATTTTACATTACCCGCTGTTATGGCGGCAAATCTGCCAAAAATGTATAAATATATGTTATCGGACCCTTTAGTCATATTTAACATAGTACTTTATAAGACCATCATGTTGTGTATCTATCAAAAATCCATTTTATACTCTAAATTCACAGACACCATACCATCTCTTCGACTTGAGCACGAACTGGCGCCAATTTTAATGGATTAAAAAATAGCGGCAACTTTAATATTGGATACATTCTCTAACTTTTTTGTTTCAAATTATTAAATAATATTTTTTATATTTGTTATGTAAAAATTTCATTTATATGTGACCAATTTTCGGCAACAAAAATAAGAGCAATTTCTATCGTAACATTAATTAAATTTGTAAGAACATCGTTCGTATTCTTACTGAAATTTTGTTAACTCAGTAGATAAGCATGCATTCAGCATGCAGATTGTAGTGTGGCAGGTCTGTCCTACTGAGATAATAGCATATAATATATGTAATATATACTATAATAATATAATATTATCAATATATATATAGTTATATATATATCATATAAATATAGTTAATATTATAATATATATAATATATACTATAATATATATTAATAAATACTATATAATATATATAATAGATATCATGAACAATGCTTAATAGTGCAAAAAAAAAATAAACATTACTAAAGACAAGATAATCTTGCTTATGTAAACATTATATATATACTGTAAATAGTTATTTTATAATATACGTATTAAATACTATATATATATTATAAATATAGAATATATATAATATATATACTGGTTGACACGTTCCATACATTCCCCACATCTGTTATTAAAAAAATGAAACAATAATTCGAATGCAAATAAAAAAAAATTTATATTAACAAAATAATAAAAGGAAGTTCACAATCAAACAAAGATTTTTATTTTAATGTTATAATCATATGTAAACGAAATATATAGAGTTCCTGTTCATTGCTATAACAATTCAACAAAACATCGCTTTCTCAATTCTTCATTATATGTTTACAAATCTGGGCTTACTATGCATGGATGTGTAAATTACTTCTCTCTTTGAGTAAAAGGAATTTCATTATGACAGATATCAATATATATATACTCATATAGCACAGATGGTTGCAAAAAAAATACATATGCCCCAAATAATATTATATTATATATATATATATATAAGTGTGACAAATAGCAAAATATTATAGGGTAATATATATATAAGTATATAGTATATATAAAAACAATATAATAAATATATTATATTATATTCCGTGAGTATATATGTAGGGATATAATAAATCAATATATAGGAAATATAATTAATATAATATAGTATAATAATATATACTATGGAGTATATTATATATATATAGTAATATAATAACTATACTATATATATTAGTAGGAAATATATAAGTATAAAAAATGATAGGTATATATATATATATTATACGTACATATTAATATATATATATATATATATATTACAACTATGTAAAGGTATAGATATATATATAAGTTACAGATAATACACACTATATAAGTAAATCATATATTATATATATATATATATATATACTATATATATTATATATACTATATATATATATATATATAAAACCATATAATATATATACATAAATATATAAAATAAGTATATATAATAAATATATATATACTATATATATTATATAATATATTAATTATATATATATATATATACTATATATATATATAATATAAAAGTATAATTATATATAATATATAATAAATATAGTAAATATAATATATTATAGCTATAGTATAGGTATAATAATGATAGATCATTGAGTGCATATCTGACTGAGTAAAGATGGAATACAATCGTTACTATCACGTCCGATTACAGTCGCGCCATTAGCTTATGTGAAAACACTAGATATGGATGAAGGGAGTTGCATATATGTTTCAAAATGCGCAAAGCAACATTTGCCAACATTGGAAATTAATTGCAACGATAAAAATATGATGCGTACAGTTAACATCATCGTATATTATTTTCATGAATACGTATATGACGGATAGCAATGAAAAAGGGCTACTATGAATATATATAATATGTTAGGGGAATACCCACTAATATATAACTATCTAGGATTATATAAATAGTAGGTATTTATATATACTATATCTACTCTATATAAACTATTATATATATGATATAAGTATATATATAATAGTATTATAAAAATAATATTATATATATAATATAGAATAAATATATCTAGTATATATCTAGAAAAGACTTAGTTCATAACGTATAATATCAATATAGAGTAAAAATAAAATAGAAAATATAGGGGATAATCATTACTATATATACCGTCTACATATATATTATATTAAGGTACCCTATAAATAAATAGTAGTATTAATACTATTATATATAGTAATATACTAATATAATAATTATATAGTATCTAGTTGGCGGCTTTTGGGCGGTAGGCAGAGTTAGAAAAAAAAGGCACGACGCACTGTTGACCTTAGTGAACCCAAACAATATTAAAAAGTCTAGAACTACATGTTAAATAATATATATAAGTTAATATAAACTATAGATAATATGTAGTATAACTATATATTAAATCACATATAATTAATAGTATATATATATATATATATATATAGTATATTTATAATATATAATAATACTATATAATTAGGTACCCCCTATATATACATCCTAACCGTATCATAGTAATACCCACTAATACTACCCTAATATAAATAATCGTAATATACCTATATATACTATAGCCTCCTAATCATTACGTCCCAGTATAGTATACCTAACATCAAGTGAAATAATATGTAAGTATTATAGTATATATGATTTCGTTACGAAGGAGAACTCACTGATAAGCCGGCCGATCATTGATAATTTCTATACTCGATTCCCTGTTTTTAATTTTGTAGCGTATTAAGGTTAAGACAACTAAGAATAATATTCTGATGAATAGAGTAGTTGGAGGATTCTACTTTAAAATGGCTAGGCAACGTTTCCGTATGGCCGACCGACTAATTATCAGTCATTTTTTTTTAAAGAAATCCCAAAAAAAATTACATTAACAAGAAATGAATAATATTATTAAATATATGAATAATAATAATTAACTAATTAATTTAATTTTTATGCTAACTGGCGATCATCTCTAAAAAGGTATATCCCTTACTGATTATTATATTTCATAATTAAATAAAACATATAATTAAAAAAATGGACTCAGTCTTCCGACCAGAGTCGCCATAACTCGCGTTATGAGTCAGACTCCTTCTGTGAGAAGCTAAAGAATGCTAATTAATACGCCTCAAGGCAGCACCCCGATAAGTTTTATTTTCATGGTATAATAAAATACATGACATCCGTACTCATTATCATATATAGTTAGGTAATATAATAGGACTATAATTCATGTTTAGTTAAAATATAAATTTCTTAATTGATTGTGTCTGAAACCTTTTAATAAAATTGAGCTCTTAGATTTTATAAATACGGGGATATTTGAATCGTATTCAATCGCATTTGATTCAAGTTTCATTAAAAATTAAATTTAATGCCTGATCTGTATGTAGGCATATACTTTATAATAGGCCTAGAATCCCTCTCCCTATATATTATGGATATAAAAAAAAAAACCATATATGATTAATAATATATGATAATTAGTATTAATATAAATAATATTATAAGTATAAATAATTATAATAATAATATATATTATTAATAACAAATAATATAATAATAAAAAAGATTATAATATAAATAAGATATATAAAAAACTTAAAATAAAATAAAAATATAGATATTATAAAATCAAATTTTCAGATGAAAATACTATACTAGTTGGTTTGAATATGGTATTTTAATCTTCATTGTGAAAGATTAAGGAGTGTAATAAGCCCGCGCAACTTTAAATATACATAAAATAAAAAAACGCACTTAGGAACATAACATGATATAGATATCGTACAAAAATAGTTTTAACAATGTGCACAGATACCCAAAATACACGTCTAATAACCTATAATAATAGCTTAAGGAAAACCAACAGAAAAATAATAATAAATAGACAAGAAAATAATATATATATATGAGATAAATAAATATAAAAACAGAAACAAAAGTAATAAATAAATAAAACTAACATGAAATTACTATTTACCTTTCATTTCGCACACACATATCTATAATAGAACAATAAAATACTATAAACTGTGGGATAAAAAAATTCAAACCCATAAAACATAAAATAA
Source organism: Trachelipus rathkii (assembly GCA_015478945.1). Classification (NCBI taxonomy): domain Eukaryota; kingdom Metazoa; phylum Arthropoda; class Malacostraca; order Isopoda; family Trachelipodidae; genus Trachelipus; species Trachelipus rathkii. The sequence goes on along the minus strand of JABUQX010059674.1, from coordinate 434 downwards.
ATAACAATCAAATATAAATAACAATAACAATAACACTATGATTAAACTATAGCATAACTACAAAAATAAAAGGAAAACAAAAATCCAAAATAACTGGTATAATTCATTTATAAGGTAAAACTAGTAGTATTATTAATTATTATGACGCCTACTCCAATGAACACCCCACCCCCTTAAATGATATTATTTACAATACTGCACCAATTGTGCGCACCGTAGTCGCGCACACACGTTAGCGTTTCGTGAATGACCCATTAATAAACGTACGAGTCAGTGCGTTATTTACAGGTATACATAAACAAGTGTGCATGACTAACACTACCCTCACGCCCTTTGGTGTTCTGTGCCAGATGCAACTCACTTCGCGAGCCTATACCCTTACCCCCCTTCGTATATTTCTCCGCAAGTGCAAATTACATAAATAAACATCTACT
>JABUQX010059673.1:47500-57043 GCA_015478945.1 Trachelipus rathkii | reverse complement strand
TATGTTCTATGTGTGTGATAAACTGATCATAGGGGAGTTTTGGTGACGTAGGTCACCCCTAAAGGGGTGTGCCCCCTTAGCGCCAAGGTCAAATTCGTCCTGAAAACCCTGTTAGGCTTTAACGTATCGGAGTGAAATTTGGATGTGAGCTATATGTTGAGATGACGCAATCTCGTCGGAGACGAGCTTACGTTCCTCTGCGTCCCCCCGTAAGGCGGGGACGCGGCCCACAAAAAATTAAAAATATCGTAGAAGGCTGAAACTCGGAGAAAGTTGAGGAGTCGGAGCGGAGACGGAGACGGAAACGGATTCGGATTCGGAGTTCAGGGACTCCACCGGAGTGGGGTCCCCAGTTTGAAAAAAAAGAAGAAATGCATGAAATGCAAAACAGAAGAAGAAGAAATGCATGGAATGCAAAACAGAGGGAGAAGAAGAGGAGGAGAAAGGAGGAAGGAAAGAAGAATGAGAAGGAGGAGGAGTCTGAGCAGGATTCAGGTTGGTAGTGGCACCGGTGCTGAGCCGGTGCGGGCTTAGTTTAATAAACATTCGTATAACAACAATGGTGGTGGTCTTATAAGGGTTATCGAGCCCGTAGATCTCGAATATTAGGGTTATAAGTCTGTGTAGGGTGTCTAGACCCCATTAGGGGTCCCGACTTGAAAAAAAGAGCACAGAAGTGAAACAGAGGTGAAGGAGGAATGTAAGAAGATGAATAAGGTGTTAAGTAAGGAGGCGAGAGAGATGAGAGACAGGAGCTGATCAGAGGAGTAGAAGGTGACAGCTACGTGCTGGCTCGGGCCCGTGCCGAGTTATTAATATTAGCTGTAAGATACATATGGTGTTCTTCTATATATGTTTTCGCAGTCGTAGATTTCGGAAATATGGTTCAGAACATCAAGAATAAAAAATTAAATAAATAAATAAATAAATAAATAAAATTTCTTACGCCTTTTTGTTATAACTTAACAAATTTTACGTTTTTACCTACCCGAAAGCCAGTAAATCACTAAATCCACAACCACCATCCAACCAGCATCCAACCTCCGTCCTGCCATCTGTTGATCTATTGATCTATTGATTAAGTTCAAATTTTTACTAAAATTTGTAACGTTTACAGTACCCTAAAAGCGATAAATCACAAATCAAATTCCACTATCCGAGACCTCCCTCCTTGCCCATCTGTGATCTATTGATCTATTGATCTAATTGATTCAGTCAGCCATTTCGGTATCATTTTGAGAAAACATAACATAAAAATCAAGTTCTTTATACAAACATCAACCAATTATTTGTTGACGTAACAAAGTTTTTTTCACATAATAAAGTTTACTCTAGTATTCATCTGAACTATGAATATGTGGGCCACAACCGACAAAGCATAACACACTTAACACGAATAAACTGTTAAGCGGTTAACAAAGTTGCCACACTTAGCACCAGTAAAAGTACAGCATAGCATGCAAAATACGTTAAAACCTATGCACACTTTGGTCAAACGATAGTGCTCTAACGAGTAACGTATGCTAATTTACGACGTGACGGAGTGGGTAGTGATTAAACTAAGATTGTATCAGCAACGAATGGTGTAACTTAATCCATACTGATCAACGAATATTTACTCTAACATAATTATGGCTTTCCAATCAATAAAGCAACTATACCGTTTACATGAACTAAGAAAATAATGTACAAGACAAACCTATCACACCTTACACACGAATAAACCGTCAACATTAACAAAGTTCCACACTTAGGCACCACTAAGTAACTAATATAGCATACAAAGACGTAAACTATTTCTTACTTTTTTCAAGCATATCTCTACATATTAACGTTAACTTACACTGACACAGTAACATCACATTAATAAAGCATACTTAACATCATCTGAACTATTTGAATAATAACCCCAACGACAAACCTAGCCCTTCTTAAACAGGAATAAATGGTCAACGTTAACAAAAGTTCCACACATTTAACAACAGTAAATAACTAACATAACATCCAAAAAAACGTAACTTATTCACACATGATCATGCATGTCTCTAACATACAATGTTAATTTACATTAACATGGTAATATTTAACAAAATGTTATCATAACCTTGTTGTAATTATCATGCAGACCATCGAAAGTATGCTAAAGGTAACAAAGTTTTCACATTATAAGCCAACATAACATGCACAGAACTAAGAATACAATATACAACGACAAACCTGACACATCCTTAAGCAAGAAGTAAACGTGCTAACTTAACATTGAATCCAAACTTTATCATCAGTTAAAAGTAAACTAACAAAGCTCACCAAAAAACATAATCCATTCACACTTTATCAAACATATCAACATGACAATGTTAATTTACATTAACACAGTAAGTATTTAAACAAAAAATTTAGCATAACCGTACCTACCATCATAATACCTAATGGGTTAAGACAAAAAGTAAAGTTTTTTACTCTATGTAAAGCTTAACTATGAACATAACATACTTAACACACAACAAGCAGACGAATAAACAGCTTATCATTAACAACTTGGTCAATAAAGCGAACATACGAGGGATTTTACATTAATTAGTATATTACCAAAAATTTATCATAACCTTACCTAAACATCATAATACCTAACGAGGTAAAGACGAACAAAGTAAGTTTTTAGGCTTATCTCTTTTTAGACACCGGCCCCCCCTTTCAGAAAATACCAACTCTAAAATGAAAATGATTTTATGCTTTAACCATTTGCATAAAGTGATGCAATACTTATTTTATTTGACCCTCTGCAGGAATACAAGCGATGTAACAGTCGCCATTCGGTTTACGTTAAATATAAATGATACATCGTTGGATAACGAAACTCCTCATGAAGATATCAACAACAAGCGTAGAGAGGCGAGGAGATGTCTTCGTATCAGCACTGCGAAAAACTATCCTACTGAAGAAAATTAGTGTATAAACAACCCTTATAGGTAATGAGATTCTTTCTTTTCACACAATCAGAAGAAAGTAAACAAGACATACAACGTACGAATGAGCCACATCAGTTCAAAGGGTATATATTCTCGTTAGACAACAACAACAACAACAACAACAACAACAACAAACAACCAACAACAACAACAACAAGCAACACATAAAATAGTACAAAAATAAGTTCTTTATATTACTAACCATCGCATCCGGCATCTATATGCTAACATAACAAGGTTTTCACTTAAAAAGCTAAATAGCATCATAGTTAATTAGAATATATGTTACCCATAAGAACACACCTTAACGCCCGAATTAAAATACTAACATTAACAAAGTACCTAGCACAGCGTACAAAACGTAACCTATTCACACTTTTTCCAGCATATCTCTAACATATCAATGTAATTTTACATTAACACTATTGATTTACGTCGCATTTCGAGTATCATTCCTAAAACATAGCACAAAAATGAGTTTCTTTATATACTAACCATCGAATATATGCTAACATAACAAGGTTTTTCACATTAACACTAATAACGCTAACATAGCATCATATTAACTAAGAAAATAAATGTACAACGACAAACTCACAACTTCAGCACGAATAAACTGTTAACATTAACAAGTTCCACACTTAACACCTGTAAAGTAACAAACATTGCATACAAAACGTAACCTATTCAACTTTTTTCCCAGCATATCTCTAACATATTAACGTTAATTTTACAGTGACACACAGTAATGTTTAACAAGAATTTATCATAACCTTGTTTAAATATTGTCATACAGACCAACGAATAACTGTAAAACATAACAAAGTTTAACCAACATAACATAAAATAAGTCGTTATCATCATACTGACAAAGAATATAATGCTTAACCAACAAAGTTTTTTTTAGCATCAATAAAAGCTAACATAACATATCCGTTACTCACTTAAACAGACGGTGTCACTCTACACTCGTGAGAGAGAGAGAAGATCACATCCAACGGGTTCTAGGTGTGCCTAATTATTATATATAGACTCTCGCGTATGAATAAGTATCGCGAGATAACACTGCTGCACACTATCCCCTACTCTCTCACTTAAAGTAGGTCCAACCACAGCGTGCCCTCACTCAGTATTACAGGTTCCGGCAGCTTGTCTCGCTGGTATTATATCAGCAAACAGGTAAAGCCGTTATTAATCTAAACCAAAATCCCTAACAAAGTGACCAATCTATCAAAAATATATACCAACATCTTGAACTATGAATTGACACTATCTTCATCAAAGTGTCACTCGTTTCGAGCTATAACATCATTTGACCTATGAATAATCGTATACATTAGCAAAATTCTAGGGCAAACCTAACATTACTGCAACAAAAAACTTAACCTAGACTCATGTTTCTAACACATCATCGTCAGTTAACGTTCCAATAGAACTTAAGTCTTTGACAATAAAACTTCATCAATCTCTCTCTCACACAAATTACACAAGCCTGTCGTAAATTATTCCATGTCGTTCATTACGTCACCAATATATTAAAGTGAATTCATAGACGATTCATATAACTTAAAGAGACTAAAACATTTATATTCGATTTAAACACATAGGTTAATCAATAACGAGCATAACAACTATATACCGTTCCAAAGAAGTAATAACACCATATGGGTGACATAGACTGCCGCATTAGAAAGGGTTCGCTATACCATAGCCGATGGACGTGGCGATACTCCGACAGATAAGGTGTTCGTACATAGCGACGGCATTCTCCGCGAAACTTTCCGCATAACTAGAGGTCAAGGGTTAGTGGCCATCGCCCCCTAAACAGCATAGCAAATGGACCTCACTCCTCGTTCCCTCTCACTTCCTTATTCTGGCGTGCGATATTCTCCCACCTCGCAGGTGATATCACCACTTTCAATGTAGAGGCGTGTCATCCCTACTGGCAGAGTATAATCTAATCCTAACTCTCGCAAAATGCCAACTATTCAAGGGATGAAACTGCTGTCGCATTTCTCTATGAATACTATGATAGTAGTATAATATTGAAAACTGTTCATTCTTATATATTAGTGGTTTCAAGAGTTACGCGTTCGTAGGGTGTTTAAAGATCATCTTATACTCTATCGACTCGCAAGTGAAGATATAAATCAGCAATAATTTGTGTCTAGAGAAATGATGAGTTTTTGTAAGCTGATTCCTACTATGTATAACTGACGATATAGCATCGTAGTATAGAACGTACGAGGTCATAGCGCTTAGGATTGTTTCTTAATCTACATGTGCATTCTGAGTTAACACAGTAAATGTTATGCTTGTTATCAATGCCATAGCTATTCTTTGCTAAATGTATCACGAATTTATCATATAGGGTCCAATGATGATAGTCCCAATTACCTCGAGACGAGAGGACATATTGAATTGAAAAATGAAAAGAACAGATAGTGTCAATTCATAGTTCAAGAGGGTGGCATCTTTGGATTGCACTTTGTTAAAGGGATTTTGTTAGATAATACGGCTTTACCTGTTGCTGATTGCGGGGAAAGTGGGAACATATCGAGTATTTTAGGACCTGTTAGCTACTTTACCTTTTATAAGTAGGGGAATTTTCAGGCTGTTAGCTGATTATTCATACGCGAGGTATGTAAGGTTTGCATTTGTACATTATATTATTCGTAGTTACGGTTATGTTTAGCTTAGCTTTATTGATGCTGAAACTTTGTTGGTTAAGCATATATTCGTAGGCATATATAAAGAACTTATTTTTATGTTTATGTTTGTTAAAACTTTGTTATGTTTTCAGTTATTCGTTGGTTTGTATGATAATTAAACAAGGTTATGATAAATTCTTGTTAAACATTTACTGTGTCAATGGTAACATTTAACGTTAATATGTTTAGAGATCATGCTTTGGAAAAAGTATAGAATAGGTTACGTTTTGTATGCAATGTTATTTTACTTTTTACAGATGGTTAAGTGTTGGAACTTTGTTAACGGTTAAAACAGTTTATTCGTGCTTAAGTTGTGTTAGATTCGTCGTTGTACATTATGTTTCTAGTTAGTTCTGGTATTGCTATGTTAGCTTTATTATGTTGAAAACGCTTGTTATTGTTACATATATTCGATGGTAAGTATATTAAAGACTCATTTTGTGCCTATGTTTATCCGAAATGATTCTCGAAATGCGACGTAAATCAATAGTGTTAATGTAAATAATTAACATTGATATGTTAGAGCATATGCTGGAAAAAAAGTGTGAAATAGGTTACGCTTTGTACGCTGTGCTAGGTACTTTTGTTAATGTTAGGTAGTTTATTTCGGGCGTAAGGTGTGTTAGGTTTTTGTCATTGTACATTATTATTCTGAGTTAATATGATCTGCTATGTTTACTTTCATTAATTGTGCAAAACCTTGTTATGTAGCATATATTCGCTGAGCTGGTATTAATAAAGAAACTTATTTTTGTACTATGTTATTGTTTAGTTGTTGTTGTTGTTGTTGTTGTTGTTTGGTTGTTGTTGTTGTTGTTGTTGTCTAACTAGAATATATACCCTTTTAAACTGATATGGTTCATTCGTACGTTGTATTCTTGTTTACTATTCTTCTGATTGGTTGAAAGAAAGAATCTCATTACCTATAAGGGTGTTTACAACTATTGTTCTCAGTAACGGAATTAGTTCTTTCGCAGTGGCTGTACGAAGACATCTGGCTCGATCTCTTACGCTTGTTGTCTCGAATATCTTTCACGAGGAGGTTTCGTTATTCCCAACGATGTATCATTTATATTTAACGTAAACCGAATGGCGACTGCTACATGCAGTTTATTCATGTTTAAGTTGTGAAATATAATAAGTATTGCATCCCTTTATGCAAATGGTTAAAGCATAATAAATCATTTTTTGCATGTTTAGAGTGGTATTTTCTGAAAGGGGGCGTGTCTAAAAAGGAGATAAGCTGAAACTCTTACTTTGTTTCGTCTTTACTCGTGTAGGTATAATTATGGGTTACGGTTAAGGTTATGATAAATTTTTTGGTAAATATTACTATGTTACTGTAAAATCCCTCGTATGTTCGCTTTATTGACCAAGTTGTAATGATAGCTGTTTATTCGTCGGGTTTTGTGTGTTAAGGATGTTATGTTTCATAGTTTAGCTTTACATAGAGTAAAAACTTTACTTTTTGCTCTTACCCATTAGGTATTATGAGGGTTAGGTACGGTTATGCTAAATTTTTTTGTTAAAAATATTACTGTGTTAATGTAAAATTAACATTGTCATGGTTCTGATATGTTTAATAAAGTGTGAATGGATTATGTTTTTTGTGAGCTTGTGTTAGTTACTTTACTGATGATAAGTTTGGATTCATTGTTAATGTTGCAGTTTATTCTGCTTAAGATGTGTCAGGTGTGTCGTTTGTATATTATGATCTTTAGTTCTAGCAATGTTATGTTGGCTTTTATTAATGTGAAAACTTTTGTTGACGTTAGCTTTTTAGCTTGTCGATGGTGTGCTGCATGATAATGTACACAAGCGGGTTATTGGTAAATTTTTGTTAAATTACTCACCAGTAATGTAAATTCAACATTGTTACTGTTTAGAGACATGCATGAATCAGTGTGTGTTTTGGATGTTTATGTTAGTTACTTTACTGCTTTTAGTGTGGAACTTTGTTAACGTTGACCATTTATTCCTGTTTAAGATGTGTTAGGTTGGTCGTTGGGGGTTATATTCATAGTTAGATTGATGTTAAGTATGCATTTATAATGTGATGTTACTGTAGTCAGTGTAAGGTTTAAACGATTAATGGATGTTAGAGATATGCTTGAAAAAAAGTAAGAATAGGTACGTTATTGTTATTGCTATATTAGTTACTTTAGTGGTGCTAAGTGTGGAACTTTGTTAAATGTTGACTGCTTATTCGTTCATAGGGGTGATAGGTTTGTCTTTGTACATTATTTTCGTAGTTCATGTTACGCTATGTTAGCTTTATTGATGTTGGAACCTTATTATGTTAGAGTATATTCGTTGAATCAGTATGATTAATTAACCATTGTGTGATAATTTTAGTTTTTAAAATATACCATGTTTAGTTGTAAATTAGCATAGTTATGTTAGAGATATGTTGACAAGTGTGAATAGGTTACGTATTTGCTTACTTTACTGGTGTTAAGGTTGGAACTTTCTTTGTTAATGTTAACCGTTTATTCGTGTTAAGATTGTGTTATGTTTGTCGTTTGTGGACAATTTTCATTAGTTCAGATGATTACTAAGTAAACTTTATTAATGTAAAACTTTGTTACGTCAACATATATTGATTGATGTTTGTATAAAAGAATTTGATTTTTATGTTATGTTTATTCAAAATGATACTCGAAATGTGACTTGAATCAAATAGATCAATAGATTCAATAGATCACATAGGGCAGGAGGAGGGTTGGATAAGTGAGTTTGATTAGTGATTTACTGCTTTAGGGTATTTGTAAAAACGTTACAATTTTAGTAAAAATTTGACCTTAATCAAGTAAGACAATAGATCACAGATTCAGGAGGGAGGTTGATGCTGTTGGATGGATGTTTGATTTAAGTGATTTTTACTGCTTTAGGTATGTAAAAACGTAAATTTGTAAGTTATAACATAAAAGCGTAAGAAATTTTATTTATTGTAATTTATTTATTATGGTATTTTTTATTTCTTTGAATGGTTCTGAAACCATTTATTTTCGAAATCTACCAGACTTCGAAAAACATATATAAAGACAACCAATATTGTATCATTTACACTTAATATTAATTAACTCGCACCGCACGGAGCCAGAGGTGCAGCTGTCACCTTCTACTCCTCTGAGTCAGACTCCTTTCTTCATTCTTTCCCTCCTTATTCATCTTTCATCCTTCTTCATTCCCCCTTCGACCTCTGTTTTGCACCTGTGACTCTTTTTTTCAGTCGGGGACCCCTAATGGGGGGTCCTAGCACACCCTACACAGACTTATAACCCTAATATTCGAGATCTACGGGCTCTCGATAACCTTTATAAGGACACCAACATTGTTGTTATACGAATGTTTATAACTTAAGCACCGCACCGGCTCAGCACCGGTGCCACTACAAACTCTGAATCCTTCCTTCCTCATTCCTCCTCCTTCCTCATTCTTCTCCTTTCTCCTTTCCTCCTCCTTCTTCCTTCCTCTGTTTTGCATTCCATGCATTTCTTCTTCTTCTGTTTTGCATTCCATGCATTTCTTCTTTTTTTTTCAAAGGGGGGACACCCACTCCGGTGGGGTCCCTGGACTCAGAAGCCGAATCCGACTTCCGTCTCCGTCTCCGACTCCGACTCCTCAACCCAGTCTCCCAAGTTTCAGCCGTTCTACCGATCATTTTAATTTTTGTGGGGCCGCGTCCCCCTTACGGGGGGACGCAGAGGGACGTAATTCGTCTTCCGACGAGATTGCGTCATCATATAGCTCACATCCAAATTTCACTCCGATACGATACAGCATAACAGGGTTTCAGGACGAATTTGACCTTGGCGCTAAGGGGGAGGGCAACACCCCTTAGGGGTGACCTACGGTCACCA
>JABUQX010059673.1:27500-35000 GCA_015478945.1 Trachelipus rathkii | reverse complement strand
TATATATATATATATATATATATATATATATATATATATATATATATATATATATATATATATATATATATATATATGAAGATTTTCTTCCCATAGTTCAAGAAGGAATGGATCAAACACCAAATAACGTCCGGTAGCTCAGCGGTAGAGCACTCGCCCAACTAAGCGAGAGACCCAGGTTCGTCACTGGTCGGGCGTGTGAGTGTGAGCTGTTCTTTCTTGACTCCGTCTTGCTCAGACTTAAAAATTGAGCACACCCCCTCCTAGATTAGGGCTCTGCCCGTGAGCGGTGGTGTTAACTGTAATATATATATATATATATATATATATATATATATATATATATATATATATATATATATATATTTATATATACCAGTGTTACATATATTATATATATATATATATATATATATCTTTACTATATATATATATTATTTATTGCCATTATGCTCCCCTTCCATAAACTCAGCAACCTCTATCTCGCAGAGGCACAGGTAAGAAATTGGATAGAGTGTTCGGTAAGGAGTAATATATATATATATATATATATATTTATATATATATATATATATATCAGAGCTGGGCGTTGCGCCACCGAGTTGCGCCTATGCGCCTATGCGCCTATGGCGCACTATCAATTCGTAGGCGCAAAGGCGCATAGGCGCAACAATTTTTAAAAAGGCGGACTAAGCAAAGGCGCACAGCCAATTCTTTGCGCCTATAGCCGCGCCTATGAACAGGAACAAAGCATTTTTTTTTTACCCTTAAAAGTTAGAACTTAGAAGCTTGGCAAACTTGTATCATTTTAAAAACCACTGATAAACATATATATATATATATATATATATATATATATAAAAAAATATAAGAAATAAATATATATATATATATATATATATATATATATATATATATATATATATATATATATATATATATATATATTTATAACTACTGTATATATAACTCTAGACATATATAAATATATATATATATATATTATATATATATATAAATATATATATATAAAAATATATATATATATATATATATATATATATATATATATATATATATATATATATATATATATATATATATATATATACTATTTACAACAAATATATATATATATATATATACTGTATATATATATATATATATATATATATATATATATATATATATATATATATATATATATATATATATATATATATATATATATAAAATATATTTTTATTTTTATATATATATATATATACATATATAAAAATGTAACTATAACGTAGATAATATATTCATTTTTATATGTAACTTCACTCATATATATACATATATATATATATATATATATATATATATATATATATTAAATGGCGATGGGAAAACATGGGCCACAAGGACATGGAGGAGGAAGAGGACGTGTAGATATTAGTTTACGGTGTTTTAATTACAAAAATTAACAAATGTGTTTTTCTTCCTTATAAAAGCATGCTTTTATTATCGCACTAAAGTTTACTTTGCAAATAAATTTAGCGAACATCCACCAGCCGGCGAAAAGTCGTAGGCGCAAAGGCGCATAGGCGCATAGGCGCTAGGCGCATTGATGTGACAAAAATATAGGCGCATAGCTAAGCGCACTAGGTCCGGCGGCATAGGCGCATAGGCGCAGGCACAAAATATAGGCGCGCCCAGCTCTGATATATATATATAAGGAACAATATGGGTACAGGAAGGGCAGGAGTACTTCAGATCTGTTGTTTGCTTTAAGAATAGTGTTAGAGAAGAGCTGGGAATTTAATAAAACAGCATATATAGCCTTCTTGGACTTAAGAAAGGCATTTGACTCGGTACCCAGAGCCAGACTTTGGAGGATGTTGGGGGAAGTGTATGGAGTGGAGGAAAGACTGAGGAGAGCAATAAAAAGCTTGTATAGCGTTTGTGAGTGTAACGTGAGAACTGGATGTCAGAATGAGAAATGGTTTGAGGTGGGGAATGGGAGCGGATAGACGATGATGGTCTGTCTCCGTTACACTTTATAACCCCTGGAAGTAGCAATCAGAATGGTTAAAGAAGAACTTCCGAATCACAGTTTAGACGCAATGGTGTACGGGGAACGATTTAGCATGTTGGAGTCTGGATGGGGGTTATTGAGGAGACTTATGAAATGTTTTGCCAAGTATGAAGGAGATTGGTTTAAAAAGATGAATATGGAAAATACTGTGATAATAAAAGTGGGTAGAATGATGAGGAGAAGTGGAGATCGTCATTAATGATGAAAGATTAAGAAATGTGGATCAGTTTGTTTACCTGGGTACAAGCAAGGGAGGATGTGTATGGGAAGTGGAGGCAAGAATGGAAAATACGGAAGAACAATAAAGGAGCGTTTTGTCAATTGAAAGATGGATGATGAATATAAAAGTGAAAAGATAATATTTGATAGCATACTGGTACCTACATTGATATATGAAGCAAAAACATGGAGCATTGCAACAAGGGAAGAAAAAGGATCGAAGCTGCTGAAATGAAGGTGTTGAGGACGTTAGTGGGAAATATAAGAGAGAGAGAGAGAGAGAGAGAGAGAGAGAGAGAGAGAGAGAGAGAGAGAGAGAGAGAGAGAGAGAGAGAGAGAGAGAGAGAGAGAGAGAGAGAGAGAGAGAGAGAGAGAGAGAGAGTGTGGGGGGGGCGTGTGTGGTTCAACAGGAGGGATTTGTCGATAAAGAAATGACGGGGGAGGTATATAGTAAAGGTCTGGAAGAGCAGGTCGCAGTAGAAGGTGGAGGTGGATAGTAAAAGGTGTAGAAATGGGAGGAAGACCAAGGTAAGATGGAAATGTTGCGTGGAGAGCCCTGAGAAGATATTGACTTCCACGATGCACTCCAGCTGATGGAGGATTGTGTATTTTGGAAAGGACTGCGTTAAAATCGATGTTGTCTCCACTGACAGGCCGAAGGCCTTCCTGAGGGAAGACGTAAGTCGTAAATCATATATATAATATATATTATATATATATATATATATATATATATATATATATATATATATATATATATATATATATATATATATATAGGCTAGATACAATCTAGCATATATATATATATATAATTAAACAAATGGCAAATGACATATATATATATATATATATATATATATATATATATATATATATATATATATATATATATATATATATATATATATATAATATATATATATATTTTTTTTGTGATATAAATGTATATATATATATGCAATAAGTCATACTACTTCTTTACTATATATATATATATATATATATATTGAAGATAATTGAGGAATGGAATCGGCTCCTATCACGCTTTGTAAACCATTGAAAGAAATAATACTCTGTTGTATTAACAATCTGAAGTTTTTCTCATAAAATATTATTTGACCTTTCTGGGACATTAAACCTTGTAACGCTATTAGAATTATTCAACTAAAATTAATAAAGATTTGCTGGTAGTGACAGGGAATAAATTAAAGATCAATAAAAGGATTTGTTTATTAATACAATATACATAAGAATTTAAAGATTTCAAAAAGAAAACAGTAGCGTAAATTTAAGATCAGAAGATATGCGTGGAGAATCTGCGGCGTTACTACAATCGGGATACCACATTAGCTAGACTAATAATCCAATCACATCCAAGCTGAAAAATCCGTCAAGCTAGACTTAACAGACAGAAATTGAGCTAGACTCAACGTTGCGGTCGGCTAGGCCTTCCAAAGTTCGTATTAGCTAGACTAATACAGGTGTATCTGGCTAGACCAGATCTGTCAGCTAGACTGACAGTACCTTCGTTGAGCTAGACTCAACGTTGCGGTCGGCTAGGCCTTCCAAATTCGTATTAGCTAGACTAATACAGGTGTATCTGGCTAGACCAGATCTGTCAGCTAGACTGACAGTACCTTCGTTGAGCTAGACTCAACGTTGCGGTCGGCTAGGCCTTCCAAAGTTCGTATTAGCTAGACTAATACAGGTGTATCTGGCTAGACCAGATCCGTCAGCTAGACTGACAGTACCCAATAATCAGCTAGACTGATTATAAGCTTGTGGCTAGACCACAATACTCTTCAACCAAAAATATCTAAGGCTAGACCTCAAATAATGAAAAGCTAGACTTTTCTTTAGTTTCTAGGCTTCCAGTTTGCTTAAATATTGGCTGGAAATCAACCTATATATAACTGCTTTTCTTGTAATCAATAATTATCTTATAAATGTCATACAAAATATTTTATTAACAATACAATCATTAAATGAAGAAAAATTTGCTAACTTAAAATATAAAATTAATATTAACTACATTTGTCTTAAATTAGGGGTAACTAAAATATAAAAGTATATATTTATATATATAAATATATTTATATTTACAAATAGGGCTTAGTAACTGTTTTTAACTATTTAATAAATTAGTAATATATATAATTTACAGATATAAAACATTTAAAGTGTCCTTTTTCATGTAATTATTCTGAAATACGGCAAAACGCAATTTGCTTATAGAAGAGTTAACCTTATTCATTGAAATTCTGACATGTTTCAGTAATATTTCCAAGATTCGGTAAGAGATTTGAAACTGCAATACTTATATTCATAAATATGGCTTAGTAACAGTTTTTAACTATTTAATAAATTAATAATATATATAATTTACAGATATAAAACATTTAAAGTGTCCTTTTCCATGTAATTATTCTGAAATACGGCAAAACGTGATTTGCTTATAGAAGAGTTAACTTTATTCATTGAAATTTGACATGTTCCAGTAATATTTCCCAGATTGAGTAAACAATCCAGAATTCTGCAATACTTAAACGAATAATAATTATTAGAACTTAAATATAAGACAAATATATACATAATTACTTTAGTCATTTATTAATAAAGGTTTATTAATTATGAAATTATAGTTTATATCATTAAATATAGTCTAAAATAATAAAAAAGGTGATTTAAGTAAATGATCAAAAACTAAAGATACAGAATTTAACGGTAGGGAAGAAATCAAGGTAAATTTTAAATAGAATTAAATATACATAAAAATAAATATATAAAATAACATAATAATGATAAATAATAAATAACTGATATAAAAAATATATATTTAAATAAGAGGAAACAAAAGATGGGTAACTAAATAAAAAAAAGTTTGGACCTTTTTAAAAAGAAAACGATAATTTGAAAAAAAAAATATATTAAATAGAAAAAAAAATATATAAAAATATACACTATATATATATATATATATATATATATATATATATATATATATATATATATATATATATATATATATAACATATATAACATACTATATTATATAAATAAAATAAAAATATATATATATATATATATATATATATATATATATATATATATATATATATATATATATATATATATATATATATATATATATATACTTCTGACCCTGGTCCACCTTAATTGGAGGGCCACACTGCTTCCAGAATTTTTGTAAAAACACCATATATTTAAAACAAAGCTAACTTCAGCTAAATATATTTATATATAAAGATCAAATAGTTTAAAAAATTAATTTCATCTTCGTATATATAAATAAATTCTATTTTGTTAGTTTAAATATATTTTAGATTATAAATTTATTTATCGCCTTATGGTGTTGGGGTTAGTGTGCTGAACTTGTGAATCGAAGGTCCGGAGTTCGACTCAGTAAGAACTCCTTGTGAGCTAAGGTCTCTGGTTCAGGTACGCTAGTGTATACCCCTGTAAAAGTTCGATTTAATTTTTTTTTCTTTTTTTTACACAATGTCCAAAACTCACGGGCAGAACAACGTATTGAAGGACCAGAAATGCATAAAAAGATAAAATTAATAGAAATACCATCCTGTAAGGAATGTTTCAGACTTCTTCAGTCACCCCGTTGATTCATATATTCTTCTTATTCTTATAAAACTTTTCCTCTTTCTATCCATGAACGTCGAAGAATATGCACCCAAAATAATTGGCAATAATAAACCAAACAAAAACATTTTCTCTTCTGCAAGCTTCTTATTTCTTTCACTTAGTTCCTGTTTCCATTAGCATTATTAACAATGGAGGAACCATTCAAGCAATTTATTTCTGACTGATCATATATTTCCATTAGTTTTTCAAATTCTGTTCTTCATCATCAAAAATTTTTCAGACTTAGCTTCAACATTTTCAACCCATTCTTCAGGCCACTTAACATCGGACAAAACACTTTATTTATTTATTTTTAAATCAATATATATATTTATATCTGCCACAAATTTCTACCCCACTCAGAGTTACGGTCAGAGCCCTTTTCAGTGAAATGGACTGAAAATAGTGAAATAAATAATAAAATATCTAATATTATTACAATATATATATATATATATACTATATATATATATATATATAACTATACTATATAACATATATATATATATATATATATATATATATATATATATATATATAGATTCAGTTCTAATTAGTTAAACTGGGTATTTCACTGTTCAAAAGTGCAGTACCTATTAATAGAATATTGCTGAAATATTCTATTATTTTATATTTCATATGATTTTTACATACATTTTTCATTAATAATTATTAAATTGTTTTATGCATTCAAAATTTCTATATCTCATGAAATAGTGTTTTTTTGCTAATAACTTTAAAAATAGTTGACATAGGCCATGGATCACATATTTGTTGGAATGTCATCATAAGGTTAAAGAATTACACCTTCGAATAATAGAAAGATAGAAATATAGAAATGTAATGAAATATAGATACGCATGCTTTAGTTTAAAAATTTTGATTCTGAAAATTCTTAAAAGAAAGATTGAGCTTTTGAAAAGATTAACTCGGGTTGGTGTATTCTTGTGAATATATATATATATATATATATATATATATATATATATATATATATATATATATATATATATATATATATATATATATATATAAAAAAAATTATATATATATATACTATATATATTTTCAACTCGACGCTGGACTAGAAAAGTCGACAACAGCTTCGCTGTTAGACAACAATGTACATGAGGCTTACCACTAAGTCCAATACACCTCCCAGAAAATGTGGCAAAAGATATGAAACAGTTTCCATGTCCCCTGTTTCGATATAAAGAAACTCGTATGAAACTCGGTACTTATTATAATCCATAGAAGGGTCTTCAAAACCCTGTTTGGAACCCATGACAACCCGGTAGGGTGCTTCTGGGTTACATGAGAATCCAAAAAAAGTAAAGCAAGGTGGACATGGAAAACACAATTGAGGCGACAAATTTGCAATGATAAGACGGGGGAAAATTTGACCGGCGTAAGGACTCGAACCATCAACAACAGCCTCTCAGATAGATAGTAAAGTCGAAGGTTCGAGCCCTTTTGAGATTGAAAGTTATAAATAACCCTCTTATTCTTGTTTCCAATGGGGTGTGAAAGCGGCTATAGTT